>OMNV01029525.1:1759-45338 GCA_900303265.1 Brotula barbata
TGGTGGTGGGGGTTGGGGTCAGAGTGCAGAGTTTGTGTGTGCAGAGGGTAGAGGTGGTAGAGGGGGCAGAGCAGGCAGAGAGTTCAGCTTCCTGACAGCTTGGTGGATGAAGCTGTCCTTGAGTCTGCTGGTCCTGGCTCGCAGACTCCGCAGTCTAATCCCTGATGGCAGCAGATTGAAGAAGCTGTGCGAAGGGTGGGTGGCATCGCCCGCAATAGAGAGGGCTTTGCGGGTGAGGCGGGTGCTGTAGATGTCCTGCAGGGAGGGGAAAGAGGCTCCGACGATCTTCTCAGCTGCCCTCACTGTGCGCTGGAGGGTCTTGCGGCAGGAAGCCGTGCATGCTCCGTACCACACAGTGATGCAGCTGGTCAGGATTCCTCTGTAGAACGAGCACATGATGGGGGCTGGGGCTCTAGGTCTTCTCAGCTTGCGGAGGAAGTAGAGACGTTGGTGAGCTTTCTTGATGTGATTTTTCGTGATGAGGTGTTGCTGGTCCAGGAGAGGTCCTCGGTGACGTTTTCCCCCCCAGGAACTTGGTGCTGCTCACCCTCTCCACTGCAGCACCGTTGATGCTCAGAGGAGCATGGGTGTGCGTTCTCCTGAACCGACATTCAGGGAGAGATTGTGGTCCGAGCGCCACACGGCCAGGCGGCTCACCTCACTCCTGTAGTCCGTCTCATCACCGTTGCTGATGAGACCCACCACAGTCATGTCGTCCGCAAACTTGATGAAGCGGTTGGAGCTGAGCGTCTGTATGCAGTTGTGGGTCAGCAGGGTGAAGAGGAGGGGGCTCAGCCCACATCCTTGGGGGGCCCCCGTATTCAGGATGGTGGTGCTGGATGTGTTGTTGCCGACCCTTACTGCCTGTGGTCTCCCCGTCAGGAAGTCCAGCAGCCAGTTGCACAGCAAGGTGTTGAGCCCCAGCCGGTCCAATTTGTGGATCGCCTGTTGGGGGATGATGGTGTTGAATGCTGAGCTGAAGTCTAAGAACAGCATTCTAACATAGGTGTCCTTGGTGTCCAGATGTGTGAGGGCTGAGTGGAGGGCAGTGGAGATGGCATCGTCAGTTGACCGGTTGGACCGGTATGCGAACTGGAAGGGGTCTAGGGAGGGGGGGAGTGTAGACTTGATGTGGTGCATGACTAGCCGCTCAAAGCACTTCATCAAGATGGGAGTACTGGGCGGTAGTCGTTGAGGCAGGAGGGAGAAGACTTCTTCGGGACTGGGATGATGGTGGTGGCTTTGAGGCACGTGGGGACAACAGCCTGACTCAGTGAGGTGTTGAAGATGTCTGTGACAACATCCGTGAGTTCAGCCACACAATCTCTCAGTACCCAACCAGGTATGTTGTCTGGACCCGGGGCTTTGCATGCGTTGATCCTGCTGAGGGATCTTCTCACGCAGTCCGTGGTCAGCGTCAGCACCTGGTCACCTGGAGGGGGAAGAGTCTTGTGTGCGCCTCAAAGCGAGCAAAGAAGTCGTTTAGCTCATTCAGCAGGGGGGTGGAGCTGTCACAGGTCTGCGGTGAGGGCTTGTAGTCCGTGATAGACTGTATCCCTTGCCACAGACTCCTGGTGTCCCTGCTGTCGCTAAAGCTGTCTCCCCCATTGGTGGCTGCTTGGGTCCATTGTTCAGTTGCATGTAAGCAACATGCTGACACAACAACATTCTACAGGATCATCATATACTTTCTCAAGACTTTTCAGGATTTATCTGTGTCAAGGTGATTGTAGGCGTTATAAGTTGGCCCGCCTCTAGATTCTGTCCATGGACATTATTGTTTATGTGGATTATTTGTATACATTATAGACATTTATTTAGGTTGTCAGTTAAATATTAACAGTCCCTGGGATATTATTTACAGAAGGATAGACTGAAAACCTTCGTAATTTCTTTGTCTTCTTCACTTATTACAAGAATACCTACAGCAGCCGATGAATACCCTGTGAGTCAGCAAATCATGTCTTTTGTGGAATTTGTAGCTGGGAGCATTTCAGGTAATACTTATAAAAATCAGTATTTTTGACTGATCAAAGACATTCATTTCATAATTAACTGTTTGTGGAGATTTGATTTTCTTCTTTTTTGTTAAAATAGGTGCATTAGGGGTGGCTTTTGGGCATCCATTAGACACTGTAAAGGTTGCGTTACACAATAATTTTTTTTTAAAAATCATCACAATGGCATAAAATAAGCTTTTTCTGACAATTTACATTTGATTTGTAGGTACGTCTGCAGGCCCAGTCTCTATACAGAGGGATTTTTCATTGTGTGGCTAAAACCTACTCAGTCGAAGGGGTAAGTAATATGTACACAACACCAGGTGGATGCAGGGCCGTGTACAGACAGTTTGAGGGGTTGAAGCCAAGAAAAAGGGCACCACCATCATGCACAATCCAAATCAACAGCCTTATCTTCATCCCATATACTACATTATGCCATGCGCAACCTGTCATTTTCCACTTTTGTGGAGTTGCCCAGTTGAACGATGGTGTCCTCCTAAATTTGAAAATGTTATGAAGGTCTTGTGTTTTATATGTGCATCTGTACATGTGTTGGATGTGATGGATTTTGTGGGTGGAGAAAATTCTCAAACTATGCTAGCTCCTTCTCTCTTGTGGACTCTGATATGGCAGCCACTATCCCATCACTTCCATTTATGTCCTCATGCATTCCCTTTCTTTCTCCATCTCAATATTTTCTGTCTGATTCCTTTTGATTCTTATATTTTTTACGGTGATGTCATGAAAGCACCAATAGTAAATACAGGGCCACAGGGCCCCATCCTTTTTACTCACAAAAATGCCAGCAGCTGGGCATGAGGAGGGGCAAGTTATGCCAGAGGCGGGGGGCTCAGAGGTGTACTTCTTCAAAACATCGGTCTCAGGAGCACACAGCCATGGGGGGGAGTTATACTAGGAAGTAGATCAGTACAGGTAAGGAGTGAACGTTACTGCATGGATTGATAAGTCAGCAGGAATGAATAGTGTGAGTGAAGATCAGATCTGAACCAGCTGCAGTTGAAGTCTTACAACATAGAATAGTGTCGAATGTGTCATTAGGTTTCAGAAAATAAACATAACTTTAGAATGAGTTACATTCTGCTTCTGGAAGAATTGGAACAGCATTGGTGGCTCTTAGTAAATCTGTTGAGAGGTGCCGGAGCTCACAAAAACCAGCTGATCACTAGGTCACAATCATAGATTTTATTATTGTTATTTTGTTGATTATTTGTTTCAATGCAGTATGTCTGAAGAAAATCAATAAAAACTGAAAACTAAATAAAAATAAAGGTGTGTTTGTGTCATTTTAGGTCCATGGATTTTTCAAGGGCATGGCATTTCCGTTCATGACCACAGGCATCACCAATTCTGTTGTCTTTGGCAGTTATAGTAATGCTTTAATTTACCTCACTCAGTCCCAGAGAAATGACCGCAGCCACGGCCAACCTGCCTCTGCAGCACACGTCTTTGCTGCAGGCTGCTTCTCAGGCCTCGTACAGGTAAGAACACCTGAGAGTCAGAGGGCGGTTTTCATCCAAGCTACCTTGAAGAAGTGCCAGTGCAGATATTTTCAGCATTGCAGACAGTGTTTGTGGTGTGTGAAATATGCAGGACTGTAATCAAGAGAGGTTAACAGCATTATTCTCTTGTCAGATATTTTCCGTCCGATAGCCAGTGTCTGTAAATTATTTAGAACTGGAATTTGTACCTTCACCTATACTTACATAATAAAAGCTGTTACAAAGTAAGGAGGGGCCCAAACACAGAAGAATGGAAACAGAGCTGTTGAAAAAAGGGAGCAAGGAGGGTGCAGGGAGCCAGGAGTCTGAGTAAGGGAAGGTTGATGAAGGTTCCTGAGCAAGACTCTAACCCTGAATTGCTCCCGACATGTAAGTGGGCCGTGCATGGTTACCTCGGCTTTCGGTGTGTGAATGTGTGTATGAATGGGTGAATGTGAGGAAAACATTGTAAAGAGTCTTGTTTAGTTATTTAGTATGTAAAGGTGGACTTTGCTTTCAGGTGTTTGTCACTGCACCCGTTGACCTGGTGAAGGTGCGTCTGCAAACCCAGACCGTGGCCGGCCGATACAGTGGACCCATTCGCTGTGTTGCTGTCATCTTGAAGGAGGATGGAGTGAGGGGTCTGTTCAGAGGAGGACTGGCTCTGGCCCTGAGGGACACTCCCTGTTATGGACTCTACTTTTTGCCATATGAGGTCACATGTAAGGCTCTGACTGAGACTGGAAAACAACCAGGTCAGTTTCAGACAGCACATCTGCATGCATTCTACAGATGTGCCAACCGTTTTCTCTATCACATAACAACAAACCTGTGTTGAGCCCCCCTGCCCTCCATTTGTGACATATTACACTCAAACCTCCATGCATGCTCCACGTTTGAGGTACAAGACAAATAGTGACCAAGCTGAAGCTGGGAAGATGCAGGTTAAGTGACAAAAACTGCCAATGCTCAGAAATTATGTTAAAAAACACGAAACTTTTTAAAAGGACACTGCCCTTTATACACCCTTCACACGCCAACAGCACTTTTTCCAGCATCTTTGACGTCCTGTTAGAATTTTTTATTAGAACTGTACTCTGATCTGAGCCTCGAGGGTTTCTGTTTCTGTTGAGTTTCCATGTTTGTCTGTTTATGTGTGTTAGCACTGTTGACTGAAATGTCCAGGGTGTCCCAGTGAATTCTGGGATATTCTGTGCCCTGCACAGGACAAGTAAGAGAATTAATTAGGTTAGATTAGATTTGGAAAGAGGATTTAGGATTTTCATGAACCTAACGCTCAGTTCACTATCATTTTCTATCTTCAGGCACATTTACAATAATGATGGCAGGTGGTGTTGCGGGCGTGGTGACCTGGGCCTGCGCTACACCAATGGACGTTGTGAAAGCTCGGCTTCAGATGTCGGGGGCTGGTGGCCGAGTGTACACCGGGGTCCTGGATTGCATGAGAGTCAGCCTTAGGGAGGAGGGAGTAAGGTTCCTCTTTAAGGGCCTCCTGTTGAACAGTATGAGGGCATTCCCTGTCAATGCCATCACCTTCCTCAGCTACGAGAGCCTGATGAACATTTTTTCCTCACCACTGGTAGGAAGATGACCTCTAGTGGAAGAGTTTGTGGTGCACTCCCTGACAGAATCAACAATGTGAAGACTCTGAGACAATCGGAGAATCTTTCTAATTCTGACTCAGATTTTGATGTGTGTTTCATGTATCTTTCCCTGTTCTTGAAGGATTATCTGTTGTATGAAAACAAAACTGTGTAGAACACCGGTTTTCATATATATATAAATATATGCCCTAATGTTGCGACCTGTGCTGTTATGTGCTCTCAATAAATATATTAAGCAACAAAAAAAAAAGTCAGATGGTACCCAGAGACAATAATCCTGGTTTAGGGTGTAGGGTGATCACCTAATGCTTTTAAAGTTGCTGGAATGATGCCAAAGTCCTCCATGTCAAATTTGCACTCAGCAAGTAACTGGAGACTTACATGGTTTAGTGAGCTATCAGTGTGTGAATGAGTAGATGAAAGCCAAACAATTGTAAAGAACTGTACAATACAGTCCATTTACCAGTTTAAGGTAATGGCAAAATGCAACTGAAACTGTTTCCTATTCCATCTTCATTCATCTTTACAATGCTGCAACAAACTTGGGATTCAGACCAAAGCTGAAACTGGCAGCTAGGAAAAATCAGCCATCAAAACAGGAGCGAAGAAAGGGTACAGAAAGAGTTTATTACAATATTACATATTGTGTCCATGGCCCCAAACATTAAGGGTCCCAATATTTTTGGCAATGCCATTTGTGTGTTTTGCATGCAATTTAAAGAAGAAGTAAGTGAAATTAAGAGCATTTATGTATACATTTGTCTATTACAATAATGAACAAACGCAATCTGTTTTAACTAATACAAAAATGATTGTATTGATCTCGTCCATGTTGAATACATTGTATAAAGATTGGAGGTGTGGGTTAAAGTAATAATTTTGAAGATTGATTTGTTTAGAACAGTGATTTGCAGAGTTTTGATATTACTGAGTTCACGCATACTGTAGACAAGTTGTCTGTGGATGGAGTGTGAGGTCATTGGTGGTCAATGGAGGTACTGCACGTAGTCTGACGTCAGTAATGGCATGTAATGCTCAAAGCAGTTAACGCATTTAATTCTTGTCATTTGTACAATTTTTATTTCTGTTTTGGTGATTATGAAAATATACTAAATACCAAACAATGTGCAAAGGAGAACATGTGTGTGCAGTGGCTGCTGGTGGTGGGAGCATCACATCCGAGATACCAAGTTACAGCAACGGTACTACACCTTGTTACAGCACTATAGCAACACAAAAGAAGTAACCACCCACACACACTATTGACTATTTTTTTAGCGCATAAGATTTTTTAACCAAACAAAATGTTCAAGAATGATAGTCCATACAAGTTGTGTCTGTGGTTGCAGCTAGGGATGCAACCACCAACTGTAGCAAGGGTTGATGTGGCAACTGTTATTAACGCAACCATTTTGCAACACATTGTGTCATACATTGTGTCCCGAATAAAACATTTTGGTAACCACACCAAGAATAACGGTCACATAAAACAGCGATGAATAGATAGGTATGGTCTTAGATAGATAGTAGATAATGATGGTCTTTAAAGAGAGAGATGGACTCCCACTCCTCAGAGAGAACAGCCTGCCCGTCCAACCTGTCCTGTCCCGTTGTACTTCGAGGAAATTATTTCATCCTCATGGGGGTTGTGATGGCTATTTGTATTTTAATGTTTCAGAAAAAGTGCTTCGAAGGTTGTTCTTACTCAACATCTTCAACTATAACATCGCAGACGATAACCCCGTGAACTCCACACATCGCCGTACATCACAGTTGAACTCACCTTTAGGTTCCTCTCTGCTGGATGCTCTCATTGGGTAAAACTCAGTGGCCCGTGGGCTGAATGACTTAAGCCCAAATGAGCAGGAAACAAGGGGGCGTGTCATGACACCCGTCACTCACTTCCCTACAAAGATGATTGGAAGCTGATGCTGCTGTGCTTGGGCTGTAAAAAATAAGCCCTTTAGACTATATCCTGTGCTTTTCTAATGATTTTTCGATGCTGTTCCGGCTCTTGGTTCCACCAAAACTTAAAAAAAAACATGTTTGAATTTTTTTTTATTTTATTTTCATTGTTAAAGCTAGGGAGAGCTTAGCCCTCTTAGCATATTTATACCAGCCGCCCGTTTCTATGTATTTTTACAGCAGCCAACCAACAGTACTACCGTCAGGCTTTCTTAAGGTCATATGGTTATATTTTATATGGTTAAACCACTGCCCACACCACTGTACAGTTATGTATGCTTTTATGTAAATGCTGATAAATTGAAAAAAATATGTTTTTCCTCCATTCCACGTAATGACAGGTTTACAATAATTTCCTTTAAATATAAAAACTCATTTGTGACCAGCACCTGCTTGAATCCATCCCTGATCACTAAGTCTGCAAGCACTTCTGGCCATAATGTTGCGTGGTAATCGTTTCTCAGCAGACAGTGTTGAAGATTGACTAAGCTGGGCAATTCTTAATACCAAAAAACCCCCAGAGCAAAAACAGTCAAAGCAGGCTTGGACTTGTCAGTTCCCCGTTTTGCGTGGAATTTGAATGACAAAATGGGAACTATGGCTTGGTAATGTCTGTCAAGTGCTTTGTCTGCACTACACATTGTTCACTGAGATTAATTAAAAATGTTGTGCATGTTGGAAGAGTCTGCTTGATTCCGTATCATACACAAACAAATGGCAACCAACAGCTGTCTGTCTAAAACAAAATGTAGGCAGAATACACTCAAAAATGTGCAGGGTATAATCATAGGTTTGAAATAACTTAATAACTAACAGTGAATGTCATATCATGTAGAACATAGAAAGTAAAAAAAAAATGCTTACAATATCAAAGCCACATAATTCTCCCAGACTAACAATGACTGACAGGCTTGCATTTCAGTTACAAAAGCAGATGGACTTTTGATAATCACTGACCTAATGCAAATGTCAAACAAATTCAACTGTGACTTTCAGAGATAAGAGAAAGCCTACATTTACCATCAAAGTCAGTCACAGATGAGCGGAATGGAGACACGGGTGCTGGAACTATGGGAGGCAAAGGATATAACAAAATACAACTAATAAAAAAGAATTTACAACGGACCAACTTGCATCATCCGAAAGTTCTGTACTGATTAAAATTGTAACATTGTCTTTATGGTCGACTGGCTTTAGTGCCCCAGTTTGAGGGGCTGATCAGGTTACTATGCTTTGTTAGTGCCATGCAATTGGTCGCACACACACTCACACCCAGTGAGAGCATGTTACTGTCGGACGCAGGTAGATGACTGGCTGTTGTCTTTAAGTGGTGACTAAATAGGAACTAGATAACAGACATGATGGTTTCTCATTCTAATACCGGGTATAAATACAGATATTGACAAAAATGAGTACAAATTGGACTTTTTTGAGGATATAGTGGTTTGAGCTACAGCCTAGATGCATGTTAAAAGTAATAGTAGCGTGCGACTTAGCCTAGGTTAATTCATAAGCACATAAAGTACAACGAAGACATGTTTAAGAAAGCAACAGCGTGGCAACACGTATGGACAGACATTATCGTGACACAGCATTACTGTCCAGTGTTTGTTGGACATTGGATTTTATTCTGAAAGCCATTATGTACAATAAACATATTTGGACAACACACAATCACAACCCATGTGGATCATTCATGTTCATGGTTCATTTGTGCAATAAGTGGCCTGCATTACTGATGTAATGCTGCTGATTGCTTGACACTGAAGCTGCAGTGACTAGGCCTCATTAGTTAGTTAGTTAGTTTTGGCTGAATATTTGAACACTCATACCGAAAAATCCCTTGCATGGTGCTCTCTGCCAGCCCAAATAAGAACTTTAAATTCACGTGCTTTGCAACTTGTCCAGTGATAAGCAATGTGCGTCAATTATGAGCAGCAGGTCATGTTATGAGCCATTTTGTGGTACAACATGAAGCTTTAAAGCAACGACAAAAACAAAAGTGGATAAACCCCTAAATATATAAGAGTTAATGCTAAAAGCACGGGCATTCCCAGAATGCAATAGGTGATACTCAACTGGTTCACACTGCTAAATGTATCAAAGAGCCCAATATACAGTAGCTTTGGCTGGACAGGCTTTCAAAATTGGTACAATTTGACGTATCGTAACCAGATGCATTAGGTTTCATTTTACAATGTACATGATGCAGAGTAAGTCACACCATCACAAAATTCATATCTTAAGACAGCTGGAATGCTTTACAGATTTTCTCCAGCTGCTTTACCACAGATGGGAGTACAATTAGTACACTTGAATGCAAATATGAGATAAAAAGCACATTTAAAATCACATCCCTTAAAAACAAGGAAAACACCCTGAGCTTCCTCTTTCACTGACCTCTGTTGGACAAAGAAAATGCGTATAAACAGTATTAAAAAGGCAATCATATAAAAGTCAACAAACAGTGTACTGATACACACAGTGGTGGGGGCCAGTCACCAAAGGCAAATCAAGTTTTTGGCCCTGGCCTCAATGAACAAACCAGCTAAACTAAAGCCACAAAATATGCACACAACCCATCGGGATAGCCGCAGATAAGTCAACAATACAATTAATACCTTCATCCCGCGCTCATTAGGTAGCATTCTTTTTTTCCAGACTGACTCCTCTGTGACTGTGACTGGTTTGGAAGTCTTGATTCAACAGCTGATGCTTGTGCTCCTGCTCAGCAGCCATGGCCTGTAAGGTTTCCCTTTGTATCTGCCTGGCCTTGTTGTAAAGGCAGACGCCGATGAAGACAAGGACGGTCCCGGCAGCGCTGAGGATCGTGATCTGGTTGCTGAAGACGATGATGCTCAGCCAAACTGACAAGGCGTGTTTTACAGTGCTGGCAACGCTGGGAAGAGGAAGGGCTTACAATGGTTAGGATCTGATTCGTGCTTATTCCACTAAGAACAGCTTTATGTGAAATCACCTTATGCATTAACTGGTAAAACTATGGACAGTCTCTCTACATGAAGCCAAAACATGATATTTACACAGTCTCCATGGTTCACTGTAGAAAAATACCTCTATTGTGGATCAATTTTTCCTTCACCTACCTGAAAGTAACAGGAGAAATTCGACCCATGAGAGCGTAAGCTGTAACACTCTGCAGGTGGAACAATCCTCCATCAAACAGCAGCAGCAGGACAATGTCTTGATTAAAGATGAAGCTCCGTCCACTCTTCCCAATCACAGGGACATCCTGGAAAAACATGAGGAGTATGACAACTTGACATCTGCCAACAGGCTGGACAATAGTCACATCTCTAACACAAGAATGACATATATCATATTTTGCCAGTGCCTAGAATCTAAAAAGCATTTTAAACGTCACATGACTTCAATCAAAATTACATGACATACTTTGGAGTATCTAAAAAAATAAAGAATCAAATTAAAAGGTCCCACATTATGTAAAACTGTTCTGTCTTCAACCTGAAAGGCTAAAGCTGTGCTAGTGTCAAGCTAACTTCTGTGGCTAACTGCCTGACTTGTGAAAAAAAGAACGGTACTTTATTGATTCCCAAAGGGAAATAATTTCTCTGCATTTAACCCATCCTAACTAAGGAGGAGCATTGGGCAGCAGTCACATGCACACGCAAACATACACAGACACACACTTAGCCTAACGAACGCGTTTTTGTGGGTGTTGGAAACTGTAGCATCCGGAAGAAGTGGCCAGACGACATGTTTGTATTTGGACAGACCACACTTTAACAATGTAATAGTGTAACTTTCACCTTCCTTTTGTACAGCTATTCTCTTGCATTATTAACAGTGGTCAATTTCAAGAATAAATTCCCGATGTTTTGAGATTAGTTATAATCTTTCACGCAAATCTCATTGTCGTTAATATTACTATTATTCTTTGTACTATTATTCTTTGTCTGTGCTTCAAAGGCTGAAACCATCTGTTGTTGAATATGTTGCCACAGCAACAGCATGTTTGTGAACTCAAAACTGGTCAGAGCAGGTATATGTTATGTTAACAGGATTAGATCTCTTCTTTGAGTGGTCCGTCCGGGACAAAAAAAAAATGAAAACACTCTTCTGCCTCCCATGGTTTCAGCCAATCAAAGACTTACTGATCATGGTTTCGGGTGTCGACCATAAGAACACGCAACTTTCCCAGATAATATAATGCAGCTACTTCAGGTGGGTTTGAAGAACCACCAGAAGTTGATGCGATTAAATCATATGCCACATGTAACCTGATCTAGATGTACTGATCCACGTACAAACAATACCCGCAGGTCTAACCTCACTGCAGTACAACAATCACAGCACAAAACCTGTGTTGTTGTCTATCATAAAGGCCCGATCTGCTGTGTGACAGATATGGTAGTAACTCCTTTTTACTTTAGTTTGAAATGATGAAGAAAAAGGATTTCATTGTATTACTGCTTGGACACCACCAGCTATCTCTGTTCTGCCCATGAAACGATGAATTGTTTGGAGTTTTTTTTTTTTTTTTTTTGCTCTGTGGCTTTGTGTGTGCGCTGACATCTCCAGCTAATGCAGCTAGCCAGTGCATAAATGAAAAAACAGGCTGAATGTGAACAATTGTGTGGATATTCCCAATCGAGTCGGGCAGTTATAATTTTGTGTTACAGACAATATGGATCTGTACTATGTAAAAAAATATTGAGCACAATATTGAATCTTTAAATCAAATACTTAAATTAATTTTGTCACGGTGCCGTGTAAGACTGCCCTAGAATGCCATGTTTTGTCTCAGACAGCCAGAAATTGCACAATTGGGAAAGAAAGAGAAATCAAAAGCAGTGGTCCTAGATCAGACAGGTCCATAAACGGCAGATTAAGAGCTGTTGCCAAAGACAGTCTGTGGTAAAATAACTACAAGTTACATTTTTAAACAAAGACAGGGAGACATTCAGCATCAACCTTTTGCAGTCTGTAGGAAATAATAACATTTGCTATAACTTTAATCATTTTGATAAAACTGTAAATACAACACTGCTACGGGTACATAATGCTATAATTGTCTAGATGTAAAAGTTAGTCAAATCAAATGTTGACCTACCAAAAGGAAAACCCATGCAGGTATTAGCATGATGACTGCTGCTGCACTGGTATAGAACTGCAACTCCGGAGGGCTAAAACAAGAACAGCTAAATTAGAAATGTTATCAAAGCGTTCCAAGTGTTTGATAATCCAAAAAATGTATGACTTCAATGTAAAACAATCCACACTCCTACCTGAATTTGTATGTGTCTCCACTGAGTAGTTTTTTGGAGAACACATTCTGTAAACTGAGATCAGAGACAAAGGGAGATTGAGTAATGTGTCACACCGTACACACACACAAATAAATCAACGTACAAACAGTCACACTTGAATGCTGAAATACCAGTCCATGATGTTCGTTGACAGGGCAGCAGAAAATCCCAGCATGTTAAAGCTGATCTCAGTGACTGTGCAGAGGGCCAGGCCAGCCATGACAGGGAACAGAGACAAGTTTACCCACAAGCCTATACGATGAAAAGACAAAAAAAACAAAATAAGTCATTGTTATTATGAACTAAAAAACAGACTTTGACCTTAAATCTCCTTCGTAAGACAATGTACTATCAGTATGCACACATTTCACAACAGGCTCTACTATTGAAACCTGGTGACTGATAGTATCTCCTTTTAGTACGTATTTCTTATCAATGACTGATATGTACACGTCTAGGAAAAAACGCAATGCATAGCACATTTCTTTTTTTGGACAGGCCTAAACAACTATGTTGATTGCCAGCTGTCGTCGCCTCCTCATGGTTGTTTAGTCGAAAGAAAATTCATAAAAGGCTGCTACATGATGGGTTCGGCAAAGAAACTTTGGCAACCTTCAAGCATTTGAAAGAATAGATTAGACAGTAGATTAGTGAAGGTAACAGCAGTTGCAATCGGACAGAGGGGTGCAGTTTCATTGTTTTATTACTTGTTAATCATTATGCTATTTATTATTGTTTAACTTACACATTAGCATTAAGCTGTCTATTAATGTCAACTGCTCAATACATTGAATCAATACATATACATGTATATGGTATACATACACATATACATAATACAGCCATATTATTTGCTTTTATTTATTTGAAGTGTACAATCTTTACTATTCCATTTCTGCAACCAGATAAAAATTTAACCTCTGATAGAAAATAATTGCACCAACAGCTGCACTGAAATCCACACAATTCATTAAGCCATTCTTACCCTCTATTAATGTTTAGCTACATGTTACCACATATTGAAAAGGGGACCTTTTAGGTAGGAGTTTAGTATTGCTTGGTCTTTATTAAAAAAAAAAAGAGCAACCCTCAAAAGGTTAGTTATGTACATAAGTTAACCACAAGTTTGTCACTCGTATAGCAAGTGGCCATAGATGCAGGATTAATAGCCTCCAAGGTTCAATTTCCATTCAATGGAGTCTACAAAGGTGGAGAACCACCTGATAAGAAGAGTTATATGCTACCTTTGGAATATAACATAATTTCTCCACTACACAATGATTTAATTCAGTTAATAAGCAATTTCAGGCTTGTTATTCATTATTATTTATAATTATTTATTTCATGTAAGCGCAAAATGACTTTGTTGAAAGCTTCTTGAGAATGGGAATACCACTGGGATTATTTCACAGCAGACAGATTAAGTTCTCTACCTGTGTACTCCCCCAAGATCAGTCTGGACATGATGACAGTAAAAATGGGTGCTGAGCTCTTCACTGTCTCAGCAAATGATACTGCCACATTCTTCAGGCTCACCAGGCCCAGAACCACCGTTATAAACCTGACAAGCAGTAGAAATGGGGGGTGGTTGTTACATGATGCAAACTGTTCTAAAAGCATGTGAACCAAGTCTGACTCTCTGTGCCAGGCTGTAGATAGACTCCCACATTCCCTTCATTTCCTATGGGGAGAACTCACCTCATGAGTCCAACAAAAAGCATAATCATTACGAAGTTGGAGGGATACTCAGTCCTCGACTTGTGCTGGTACAAGCAGCAGGGCACAAACATCTTCAGGCAGCCGATGACTGTGGTGGACAGCATCTGCACAGCGCCTGAGGGGGCAGAGGTCAACAAATTGAAATTACAGACATATATACCAGCAACAAACCAACAGTCAAACTTTTGAACTCCTCTGACATCAACCACAGCTGGCGTGATAACTAAACAAAGAGCAGTAACCTAATCTACAGTCGGCCACGCCAGAGCGCCATTAATAACAAAGTCCTAAGTTTATTTTATCTTCTGCACTCCTTTTCAGTTCCCTAAAATCATATGGCAGAGCATGAATCCACAAAAGATAGCGGTTATCATACGTGAATGTGATTAGGTTATAAATTGTGAAACTACTAAGATATTATATTATGTAGGGAATTATTAATGGTAGATTCATGAAATCTGAAATTAAACTAATGGCTGTCTGAATGGCATGGCTTTGTAAAATAATCACTCATAATGAAAACTATAGGTAATTTGTACCTGGCTAACGTAAAATAAATTCACAGTATATTTTGAGCAATTAAAGTAAGACCATAATTGAAATAAGACTGTAATTATGGATAAATTCCCTCTACTTACCTAACATGCTGGGCTCACCCTCCAGAAGTGACAGGATATATTTGTTGAGGAACAGGGTGCAGAAACTAAAGAAGTACCACAGACCCAAGTAGGCCAAAGATCTGGAATTCCATACCCCTGATTCGGCCTCAATCACAGTGGTTTCTGTGACTGTGATCTTCAGCACCTGCTCTCCAGGTAGGCTCTCGCTACGGGCCAGCACTACCCGCTCCTGATGGTTGCGAAAGGGACATAGAAGACGCCACAAGGGATGTCTTGGAATCTGCCTGCTGACTGTCATCTTGCCTGCTACCTGAGGGCCACCAAGAGCCCAACAGGAGCCAAAAAAAAAAGGGCCGTGACGGGTTGAATTGTATTTGTATATTCAGTCCATCTTTTCTTTATTTGATCATAATAATAAGTAGTCTCACAAACAACCAGCAGCTTCTTGGTAATGCCTCTGCTGCAGCACCTGACAAAGCAAGCTTAGGTTTAGTGAATATGACTGAACAAGATTATAAAACACATTCCAGCAGAACTTGTATCATGCACTTATCTGCAGATCTGGCACACCGACATTCACATTATCTTCACTCTCTATCATGTATGAATGTAATAATTTACCACTCAGATGATTAAGCATGTTCCACATTGTAATGTTTATTACTACCTTAATAGTGAAGGACCACTTTATTAGTTAGACCGGTACAATTTAATGCGAACAGATCTTCATTAAATCCTATCTTTCTGAGACATTATTATCATTTGCTTTTTATAACTATTATTTTAGTGGTGCAGAGGTATATATTTGACAGTTCGATAAAGCTTTATCGACTTCCACTGATATAGGCTACATGAGAGAGGTGAATGTTACAAATTCTTCTAAATACAATCTAAAAAAACCACCACAAAATAAGGTCTCACAATCAGTTGATTTTCATCACTTCCTCTCTTATGAGAGCTATAACTGGCAAGCTTTGCAAAGATTACTGTTCATTACTGTAGGTGTGTCTGATAAAGTGAGCATGGAGTTTATTTTCACATGTGGCAAACACCCATATTGCAAGCACATAAAACCGCAGGCTGGTAATTTTACCTTTGCTATGCGACGAACAACCTGTAACGCAGATAAGTTTATTTGTCCATATATATATGTACACACACACACACATATTGTATATGAATATATATACATATATATGTACACACGTACATATGTATATATATATACACACACACACACACATATATATATATATGTACACATACACATATGTATGTATATACACCTTTCAATAATTCTTTTCGGCGCCGATCGACACAGCTGCGAAAGATACGCTGTTAAAAAGGACAATAATGTTCTAGCGAAAAGAGGGAAGCGATGCATTGTCAGTAGCTAACATTAGCTAACTGTTGTTAGTTTGTAGCAGAGTGTTGTATAGCATGAAAGCTACAATAAGCGGTTACAATGATAGTATATAAATCAATAACTTACAGACATTTCGCTGCCTTTACACACGGATTACATCGCAGCATAAAGCTGCACTGTACACCTGACTGAAGACGTGGCCGATAGCTGCAGTCAAAATTTAGCGTCAAGCTAACGGCTAACGGATTACTTTTGGGGGGAAGCGGAAATCGAGTCAAGCCCTCCAAACTAATAGCTTCACTCAAGAATTACTTTCGAGGACAACAATATTCAATGTATGAAGGAAAAAACATGCGGAGTCCATTTTATTTTTTGCACTTGTTTGTTTTGGTGTGTGTTATCTTTGTATTTTTATATTTTTATTTTTTGTAAGATAACCGCTTATATGTTAAAGCTCTTTTCGAGCAACAATTTCCTGTGGAATAAATCAAGTTTTACCTTATTTCACACATTAAAATATTAACGCGATAGTTTTGAAACTTCACTTTTGTCTCCAACAAGTAGAATCTATTCTCCAAATATGGATGAGGTAAAACTGCATTTGTCTGTGGTCTCTTTTAACCGTATTTTATTTGTTTTATTCGTACTATACTTTTATCGTCATTTTTATTTTATTCATAAGCTTTTATCTCCGTCTCCTGATAATGTTCTTGATTGGTTCTTATGTTTATGTTATTTCTGTTTTATGCGAGGCACCCAATGCACATATTTCTTTGCTTTAAAACAGTTACAGTTGCGTTTGCGTTCTAAAAGTATAACGTTTCTTTGTACAAAAATGATGCAGATGCAGAGAAAAACACGAGAATCCGAAAACATTAAGAATAAAATGTTAAATCTTAATAAAATGTGGACTTCAAAGGTCATACACCGAAAGGCGGTCAGCGAGGGCAGTAAAAATCTGTTCAGGGTACACACGGAACATTACATTTCCAACAAAGCCAGGCGAGCAAACACAAGCTTTAAAGGCTGCAGAGCATGAACAAACAAGAACAATAGTGACGATCTGGTACCAGAGCAGGGGAAGCGCTGAGCTGTAAATACACAAGGACTGATTACTACGGAAGTCTATTACCGCCAGTAAAAGGAAAAAGGAGATGAAAACTTAGCCTCTATGATATAAAAAAAACTTATGGGTTCAAAAGTCGAAATTATGAGATAAAAAAGTCGATATTACGAGATTAAAAGTGCGCATGCGCTCCATGAGCGCTGAAGTCCCTTCATCACCTCCCTGGCCTGACTCAAGACTGCCACCTCAACTACATTGGTTTTGTCCTTTCGGTGCCAGAGTACAATCCCATGTGAATCAGCAAGCAAGTTAAGTATTTTATTTATTTCATTCGTTTTATTTCATTAATGTAGTACTCACAAACCATTTCTGTGTCAAATTGAACATTACTCATGCCAACAAAACTGCTACTGTCTGTTGTGTGAAAGTATTTCATCATTTCGACTTCTTATCTCATCATTTTGAATCTTTATCGTTATTTCGACATTTTTTCTCATAATGTCGACTTTTCGACGCAAAGTTTTCATCTCCTTTTTTTCTTTTAATGGCGCAAATGGCCTTCCATAGTTTTCTGTCTAAACACAAGTGCGTGAATTGAGGCACAGAGCAAACATGTTGCGATGAAAAACACAGAGGGAATGCATTTCAAAATAAAACACGAACTGAACACAAAACACATGAGCACAAGCTTGACATAACATTACAGAAAGGTGCTATCCAAATAAATGCATTATTAGTGGTAGTAGTGGTATTATTGTATAGACAACAATATATTATACTACTACTACTACTACTAATAATAATATATTCCATACTTGATAAAATAACGTATATAATAATTGAAAAAAAAAACAACATTATTTAATATAAACCTAACTGAAAATCCTAGATGGTAATGATGATGGTCACAACTTAATTTTTGGTGAAACGTAAACTTGTCTTATGGATAATCTACAGTAATCTACGTGTAACCGTGAAATTAAATGTTCCCGATTCACATTACTAACATCAAATATTTAAAATAGAAAAAACATCACATCAAAACACTCATATAATCAAACACATGAACAATAAACAACAAAAACAATTGATAAATACATGAATTACACAAATACGCAAAAGCAAATATTCCGCTAAATCAAGCTGTATGACAATCAAAGACACAGCAAGTGCACATACACACGAAAAAAAAACACACTACCAACGTTGGAACCAAACTTGTTACACCTTTGAGTGAAATGTAATTTTGTTATAGGTGGACGGAGTAATTTCAAATTCTGTTGAGGAGTCAATTTCCCAGGGCAAGAGACTTATTTTAACCCTATAATCATAGAAACAGATGATAAACCTCGACGTCGTTTGATACAAAATGTTTACAATGATGAAGCGTTGTTGAGAATGTATGGATGGGTGGTCTAACGACGTCTGCAAGTAAATCATTTGTCCGCTAGATGGCAGCATATCACCTGAGGAGCCGCTGTGCGATAGCAGAAAGAGGAAGGAAACGAATCAGCAGAGGAAGACGGGAGGAAAGTTTCTGTTTACATGTGTAATTACATGGAAATTATGCGGATACAGTGAAGTGTAGCCTGCAGTCGTCGTCCCAAAGAAATGGACGAGTTAAGGTCAGTGGATTTTCGAGAAATGTGACGTACGTGACAGTTTACATTATGCTATCTTTATAATTGTATTACGAATAAAAAGCGTTGCCCTCATCACAGACAGAAACTGGTCAGCTCAATTCATTTGTCGGAACAATCTCAGGAAAACTTAAACATGTTATTCAGAACTTTGCACCTGTTAATCTATGATTTCGTCTCGCGGAAAACCAAACAAACGTCTATTTGGATCATTAGCTTGGAATAATTGTGTTCTGCGGGCCCCGATAAACAAACAGCCCTTAAGATATTATGCTGAATATCAGATGTAGCTAAAGCTTTAGTTTACTAGGGTGAAATAATTTGATAAGTACGTACAAGAACAAGTGCAACAAACACAAGTACAAGTACAACAAAACAAAATAATCACAGAAACTGAGTTTTACTTTGTAACCATAATATAATCTACGGGAAGTGGGTACAATATCGATATTGCTTGTGTATTGGCAGTGGCTACATATAAAGGTAAATTGATCTGATTGATCAATCCATGTAAGGTCACAACAACTTTCAAAGTTCTCTGTCAGTTTTCTGCAGGTTTGGAAGATAATTTTAGTACTAGTAATAGAGGTTAAACTTTTGAACTTAACACTTAACAGTAAGTGCTGACTGTTTTATGAGCATACAAAACTCTTGATTCCAGGATACATGTTCCACGATCTTAGACACTGAGTTGTTTTTTATTCACCTCAGGTGTTGCTTGATAAATTAGTCAGACTTTGCATTCAACCAGAAGCCCTAAATGTCATTGAAATGATTTCAAACTGTAATGCACGCACCTTTGTAGATAAGCAAGTGATCATAAAATGAACCATATTTCCTTGAGTTAGAGCTTCAGAAGTAACTGGACAACTGAGTGACAATCAGCTCTTTGACCTCATGTGGCCTGTTCTCTCATTATTTCATGGCAAATGAAGCAGATAAAAGGAGTTTATTCCAAGTGGTGGACTTGCATTAGGTAGCTTTTCATGCACTCGGTCCAAAGAGGCACCAACACAAGTGAAGGAGGCCATCAATGGGCTAAAAAAACATAACAAACCTATCAGATGGATGGCAGAAACTTTAGGAGTGGCCAAATCAACAATTTGGTTCATTCTTAAAAAGAAGGAATGCTCTGGTGAGTTCAGCATCACCAAAATACCTGGAAGACCACGGAAGACAAATAAAGTGGTTAATTGCAAAATTCCCAATTCCCCCAACCCAATTGAGCTTGCTTTTAACTTACTGAAGACAAAACCGAGGGCAGAAAGACTCAAGACAAGCAGCAACTGGAGGCAGCTGGAGCACATGTCTTCAACCAAGTATTAAAACTAAACCTTATATCAATAATTGTTTTAGTTTGGCCAATTATTTTTTGAAGCTGTGAAAATGGACGACCGTACATAAAAATGGCTGTAATTCTTAAATGGTTATTATGAGATTTTTGTGAACCCCCTTGAATTACATCTGAAAGTCTGCACTTAAATTGCATCTTTGTGGTTTGGTTTTAAACCATTGTGGTGTACAAAAATTGTGTCATTGTCCAAATACTTTGAGCCTAACTGTAGGTTGAGTCTGTGTATAATTAATGCTGTTATACACTGCAGTCCTCTGCTGGGCAGTAGGCCACAGGATGGTCCGGATTTGCCATCTCCAAACCTAAGACCGAGGCACCAAGAGTTGATCCCAACACCATGTGGCCCGGTGAGATAATGCTCTTTTATCCCAACCATGGTACGGTTATTGTACATATATTTTTGATGCTTATGCTTTGACTTTAAGTTGCAAAATTGATGTTTAACTCATTCACCACTATGTCTTCTAAGTGATTTATTTCTCCCCCCTCCTTCCTACAGATAAAGCCTTGGTCAGAGCTATCGTGCCTACTGAGATTTTACTTCTCCTTCACCATAGTGTCTCTGCTGGCGCTGCTTGGCCTCACCATGTACAGCATCTACAGGCAGCGTACGTCCACAGACATCTCTGATGAAGACGACTTCACTGTATCACTCATACAGGTGGTTGGAATCTGTAAGTTCCATCAGTCCATTAGGAGAAACGAATGAAATTACTGTATGTGCTTTTTAGGAAGTTACGCTTCACCCATCTGCCAGTGAGCTACAGAGATGACAGAAAGCAGAAGCTTTCTTGATTTAATCATGTGGTGCAATATGGACAGAGCGAGCAATGCTTCAGAGTTTCCACTCTGATGAAATGACTCTGTGACGCACAGTATGTTGTGCAGGGTTCTGCTGATTCATTTCACCCAAAACGGCATTATTGGAGTTGATTGGAGTGCATGTGGATAGAATTCACGACAGAATGGGAATGACAATTGCAGACAAATAACATTATGACTAAACTCATAGAGTTCTGTTATGAGACCAAATGTTGACCATCACCTTGAATGATGCATCCACTGGACCTTTCCTTGCTCTTCCTCTTGCCGGTCGGAATGACCACTGATGAAGATGGTCATTGTGGTCTGATAGATCCATAGTTACAGCCTTGACTTACATTGGATTTTGACCTCACTCAGACCAGAGGTCAGGCCCACTCAAGATCCTGAGATTTGCTCCTTTTCCTGTCTTTGTTTGGCAAAATGGGATATTGATGATGATTACAAGGTCCACTTACTGTGAGCACTAACAGATTAGGGTTTACCAATCAAACACCCAAATTCAACTACTTAATACACTTCCAAGCCCAGTGGAATGGAACATGTTTCTTAACCATTCAGTTTTTCTAACATACTCAACCTTACGCAAGAGGAAGAGGCACGCTCATCTGACAGCTACTGTGTACTGGCATTGTCAGCCTTATATGGTCACATGACTCTACTGAGAGTAAAGTCTAAAGAGTGAGGTTCATAATTATACTCTTAAATACTCATAAAAGCTTATCTGTTTTCTAATCTTCGGTCTCAGAAACTACGCCATGATGTCATTTGGCACGCTATACTTTAACTTCTCATTTATGACATTTAAATAAATGATCTGTTCAAAGTCATGTCGGTTAGCACAGCTCATTTATTTATAGTTTGACAAAATCACCGACTTCACTTCTGCTTTTGAGCTATGAATTGATTGTGGATACCTGATTATAATCAGTGTCTGGACTTTCTACCCAAAGTGACCAGACTTTAAACCTGGATTGTGTTTGTCCCGTGTGACGGCACATCTGATCACTGTGAGCTCGATAGGACAGAAAGTGATTCACAAGAGATAAAAACAAGCGACTGTGTCTTCAGATAAAATCACTGTAGGGGAACAAAAACTCAGATATGTATGTGGGAGATTCTCTGCAGGGTTCCAAAAGTAACAAGAACATGTATATTGTATAAATGACTGTGTTCTACGGTCTCCTGCAGTGTTCTGTATCTACTACATCAGCCGGGGTGTTCTGCAGGAGAACCGGCAGGAGCTGGTGGCATTTGTGCTCACTGTGCTGGCAGTCGTGGTGCGATCGGTGGTCAACTTCTCTGTGCTGTCTTCCAAGAGTAAACAGGAGCTGCTGGTAGGTTGCCCTCTAGTGGGCATACTGAGACAGGACACTACACTCCATATCATTCCTTTATCTGTTGCAGGATGTCTGAAAAAGTTATCATTTTTTGTGTTGGTCAGCCTGATGTTTCAGTCATGTTTGTCCGTCTGTCTGATCGTTGAAACTTGTTCTCAAAGTCCATTGAAGTTTGGATGTGGTGTGGAGTGTTTCCAAGAGAGAGTAGATATATTTATTTAAACAAAAACTAAGTTAAATATGCCATCAGTTCATCTATAATGCACAAATGTGAAAAACCAAAAAATATCTCCACCAAGACCAACCATACCCTCTAAACTCAAGAAGGAGGAAAGGGCAGAGTGTGTATGCCAACATTCACACCAACTCAGATGCCGGCTATCAGTTCTGACGAGCCACTCCTCAGATCTCAATAACAAAACAAACAGACGCTGGTCCTCAGGCCAAGGGTCGGCACACTTCCCAGGAGACGTAACACCCACCCACTCATGTGGCAACTCCAGTGACTGTTGCCTGGAGTCCTTATGACCTGGGACCCCCCACCAGTCAGTCTTGGATGAGAGGCCTCTAGAATCTTATTTTTTTGGCATGAAAACAAAGGATTAAGGATTATGTGAATGTAATGTAAAGATGGATAATAACATTTAGACTCAGGAATATCTATCAAAGCTCAGGACTTAAGAATCAGTTAGCATATAGACGAGTCATCCATCGGTGCTGATAGTGACATTGTTTGTGCTGACTGTATGCTCCTTGTCCAGTTTCAGTCTCATATCATCCTCGAAGCTTCGGGGAAATATTTAAGTCAGTGTTTTTGTGACTTGGTCTAGTCTAACACAGAAAAACGAAGTTGTAAGGTTTTCAGGTGACATTGTTGTCATGTGTACAGGTTCGCTTTGTGTGCATTTTGTGTTTTGGAGTGTTCCACATCATCTGCACCTCGTTGCTCGCTTGGAGGTCCAACGTCATGGCGTTCCGGGTGGGTGGAGCGCTGGAGAGCCTGCAGGAACAGTATTTCCTGCTCAACCTGTGCTTCTCCATGGTGACGTTTGACCTGCAGGCTCAGGTAGGTGTGAAAAAATGCTGCTTGGGGCAACAACATTTTAGTTGTGTGTTGTTTTCATACGGGATCCTGACCTACATACCACAACAGGTTGCAAACAAATCTCAAAGGGGCCTCTGCTTCAGCTTCTTATGATTCTTCTTTTGAACAACTTCACCCCAGAGGGAAAAAAAACAAAACATTAGCATTGTTTTCACATTTTTGCTTTACGACGAACATTCTGCTGGTCAGCCTCTCATAAAATCCACCCCCTTTTCAGGAGACGGGCAGTAATAAATCTGGAATATTCACAGTGAAGAGTGGTCAGTAATTGAACCTCAACTTAATCCACGTCCCAAGGCAAATTCAGGTTGAGCAGACACTGAAAACACACAGGACGAACCACACAGAGTGCATCGAATGGACATCAAATAAGAACATCAGTATGTTAACAGTATTGTTGTGCAAATGCAGGATGAAGACACACTTCTGACATGAAGACATGATAAAATAAAACTACCCTGTAAGAACAGATTCAGTGAAACTAAGTCAATAAAACAGTACATACCTCCTTAAAGGTATGGTTGGTAATGTGTTCTAGAAGCCTAATTTGTTCACCCTATTTTGTGTGAATTTTCAGTTATGTCTTTGTATCCTGATCACAACATCCGGGTCGACCATATCTGTTCTCAATAGTGTCCTGCTGGGGGTTGGAATTGTGTGGGCGTGTCTGACTGCCGCTGTCGGAGTCGTAGCGGTGAGTGTCAGTCATTCCAGGCCTTGTTGTTCATTCATTGTGTGACGTAAACATCATCAGCAGCACACTTGGAAACATGTCAGTCAATAAGCTGGTGTGTTTTCTGCTTCTTTTCCAGGTTTTAAAGGAAGTAAAGGTTCTGGTTTGGGTCTTCATCGCCCAGAACATTCCAGAAGTAGCCTTCTCTGTTTATCTAATGTACACGGTGAGAAGGGAACAGTTGTTTTCATTTTTAACATGAGTATGTTTTTGTGTAATGACCTCATTTGGAGAACCTTCCCTGGATGAAATCAGTTTTCCTTCCTTTGATTGAAGATTGCTGTGAAATGGTTCAAGGACAGCACGTACACACTGGAGGCTGCTGCCGTCACCGGTGCTTTGATTTCACTGATTATTAAAGTGGTTTTATTGTGGGCCCTCATCAGATTGGTGCACAGCTTTGGCCAAGGCCTGAGGGAGAGAAGTGAGTATGACGTGAAAAACTGTTTTGTATTTTCTTTTTGCACACTGAGTTTCTGAAAAGTTACTGAAACAAAGAGTCAGACTGGATCCAGAACGCAGACGAAAAACAAACCTTACATAAAAAGGAAATACTGAATAATGTCAGTAATCTTCAATTGCTACTCAGAGCTAATAATCTTTATATAATCCTGATTCCAGAAACACCCAAGTTATCCCCACCTTCAGTGTGCTTGTGTCATCTAATACCAAAACCAAAATGTTGCAGCTAAACTTTGTTTCCCTCAGTGTTTGCGTCCAGCAAGTGATATGGCGATGAAGGACACAAGTGCAGAGCTGCTGTGATGGAGCTGCACCGAGCCAGTTTTCTTCACCTCCATCTCACCATCACCATCATTCAGCCGAAACCATCAATTTGATGTGTGCTATTCTACGGATTAACTTTTTACATTTTATCTCATTTTGCCACTCCATGAATATACTGTGGGGTAGAAAGTGCCAAGAATCACGTGTCGCAGCCCAGCTCTTAGGCTGCGACAAACACGGGGGACCAAACGAGTTGTAGGAGGACTAAGAAGCCATTTATTTACAAAATTAAAAAGAAACGGTTTAAACGTACAAATCAGCAATCAGTGATGTGAATGCGTGCGTGGATGTGTGTGGCGACAAAGCAAAAAGTCGTCGGGGTGGAGGTGTTGAGCTTCTTAAATCCTCGAAACCACAATGGGCCCAGCCATGGCTCATCAGCTTAATCCGACCCTGCGCACTGACTGGGTCCTGCAAGATAACCAGAAACAGAGACAGCAGAGACAACGAGATTGTTGATTTGACTTTTTGTATGACCTTTCTAACACGTGTTTTTAATGAGTTTGTTATTTAAAGTTACTGTCTAAACCACTGTAATGCGTGACTGTAATTTTCTTTTATTGCTCTGGGTGTGTACACCAAAGATCTCTAATCCTTATCTACTGTAACAATTTAAGGGTGAAGCTGTTTGACTTAAAAATGCTTTTGATTCACGTGTCTAAGTGTCCTCTTGTGAACTGATTATTTCTGGTGAACATGTTAACCAACAAGTGTTTTTCAAGGTTTTTAATAAAATGTCCAAATGAAATATGGTGATGTTTTTCTTAAATTGGACCTCAGTAACACCAAGTGGACAAACACCTATGTTACAATGTGGTGTTTATAATGACCTCTGATGACAGGACTTGTGTTATCTAGAAGCTTTCTGCACTGTTTGGATGACAGTAGGCTGGACGTTAGGCAGCATGATGATGGATGAGCTTCATCCATTTTAAACATTTAAATTAAGTTTTTTTTTAATCTATGCTCTGTTGCTACTGCACGAGAGTCCACTGTGACAGTAGCAGAGAGAAGGACCCTGGACAATGTCCACCACCCTCTGCATGCCACCTTTGACAGGCAGACGAGTTTATTCAGGGACAGGCTTCATGTTCTATTGTAAAGGAAATTATCTCCTGTTATTCTAAGCAGGTGTGACAGATTTGAGATGCACCCCGAGCCAATTATGCCGAAAATCTTTTGGATCTCAGTTCTTGCGACCTATAGTCTCTACAATGAACTGACTTTGCTGTGTAAGATTATAGAAGTCCCCCTTTGTGTTCATTTGTCTGTTCTGACAGATTACACGCACATACAAAGCATTTGGAATAATCATATTCATAAATCATTTTTCAAACAGATTATACTTGATCAAAAAAAAAACGAGCAAAATTTTGAGAAACAGTTCATGTAAAAAAGTAGCAAATACATTTATTATATCAGTGATACGTTGTAAACTGGTTAATAAACATTTCAGAAAATAAATCTCAGTCAATCATGGATCATCATCATAAGGTACATGTTCAGTGTGAAAGGAATAAGTTCCTTTCACAACTCCATTGGTCTTCTGATACACCAGCTTGATAAATTTCCTACAGTTCCTACTGTATGTTAACATCTAGATATTATACTGAAACAGACACGTTCGGCTGACTTTTAGAAATACTTAAATACATGATCACAATAACGCCCCATACCCAGCAGGACTGATACATAAAAACTTATAAAACCTCCACACTGCTGATTTATGGCTTTGCAGACGTATGTAAAAACACTACAGACATCTGAGCCATCATCTCTGGAATGGAAATTAGCTTGCTGTTATTTTTCATATCATCCAGTGCATTCACCACATAGTGCATGCAACAACGATGCTCTATGTAACACACTACAAATTCTATTAATCTGTCAGATGTCATGTGCAGCAAACTGTACACACAGCAGTCAACATGAGGTGATGCTGGTCTGCACAAATGTTAGCAGTTTGGAATTAAGAATATTACCACTGAGTAAACCGTAAAAAATAACATTTCCGTAAAATACACCAGTGTTTAAGGCACACTCCATACATTAAGTCTACTCTTCCTGAAAAAAACGATGGCATAACATTTACTTTTGCTCTTCATCAGCATGTCACAGAATTCAGAAATGTTTTTAAAATACATTTCTTTCCTAGAAAAGTGCAATTCAAGCATCACATCCACTAAGTAAACTTGATTGTGTCATAAAAAAGTAGGTGTATCCCTGCCATCCTTGTTGAAGCAAAAGACCAAAAAATGCTAAAACAAATGAGGTCATCCCCACTCAGTTTTGTAAGAATTACAAAACCAGATGTGATAAATTTAGGCCGTCATCATCCTAAACTTTACGTCTCTTTCTAGAATTCTGACTTGACTTTGACTTACTCAAAAGAATTTTGACTTGAAAAGTCACTTTGTGCCACTATGAGAAAATTTGAAAAGGACAATCATGACCGTGTCTTGCAATTAACCTTTAAACCCATACATGGATATAGACAAAATATTCCAGCAGACTCTGCAGGGACTTTTTTGTAGACATTTGTCAGTGCCTGCCTTGCTTTCGCATTAAACTAACAGATGTGTAACTGAGTTTGATTAAACTTTATGTTCAAAGGAGACAAGACTGCACAGAGTAGGACTGAGCTATAAAACCAAGAAATGAGTTTTGGAGATGCAGGAGGCAGCTTCAGACTTCGTCCTCCTCTGAGCTGAGGTAGTTCTGCTTCTTCCTCACATTCCAGTGCAAACACTCGGCCAGGCTCTCAAACCAGTCATTGACCGGGTCCCGGAAACAAATGGATGGAACAGGGAAGCAGGAAGTGGTGATGGTAATACTGGCAAAGTGAAAACAAAGATAAAGGAGCAAACAAAGGAACAATTACCATCATGAGGGAAAAAAGGAGGTGTTGACGGTAAAACATATGAGCTCCGTCTAGAGTAACAACGGTTTATTGTTGAAGCATTCCTGATTTGCTCACACTGACTGACGCATGAACCAGGAAGGTGAATATGCTTGGATGAGTTACAAAAAGAAGAGCCAGTTAAGCTGGTTACGTCTTGATATATGGACTAACCTGTCTCCGTGGCAGATCTCTTGTCTCTTTCTTCCATCAAAAGAAACCCACGCAGTGTTCCTGGCATCACGTGACAGCATGATCTGAGAAACAAAACGAATCAATGACTTTTCCAATATTTTCACTTTATTCTACTAATATTTTCACAACTGTGAAACCCTTGATAGGTGCAGCAGTATCTCTTGACGGTTGTCTTCCTATTTGGTTGTTTCAGCCCTACCCACAAACATTTTTGACCAATGAGCAGAATGTATATTTCAGTTCGCTGTGTAAAACCAATCTGAACAAAGTGGTCAATTCAACATTGTAATAGTTTCATAGTTCTTGATTTGAAACAACAAGCAAAAAAAAAAAGATCAGCCCTCCAACCTGCAAGCCTTTTACTCATATTTTGCTATGCACAACAAAAAAAATGCATAGTGGCACATAATAAATCGGAAGGCCAACGGGCAAGCAAAATTCAGGGGGTGGAAAATTTAATAAAACATTCACGGCACCTACAGAATGGTGGATGAGAAACTTTCACTGCCATTGGCCCAATGTCAACAGATTACATCATTCCAAGATACATTTCAGTTACTCAGTGCTCCAGGTGTAGCGGAGCAATAGACACCAGAGACTCTTTTTCCTATGACCCTCTATCTGTGTTGTGAGTAAATAAGTACAGTGTATGTTATTTTCATTATCGCTATCATTTAGGTATTCATTCCAGATACTTGATATTGTTAATGTATTAACAGCACATATTACTTTTATTGCTATGGCCTTATGCCACAGTCACATAACGTTCAATACCTTCAGTTCCACGCCAGCCGGCACTACAATCGGTCTGAAGGAGAGAGAGTGTGGGCAGATGGGGGTGATCATGATTGCTGGCACATTGGGATGAATCATTGATGCTCCTGCTGCCACTGCGTATGCTGTGCTACCTGTGGGTGTGGATACTATCACGCCTGACACACACGCACGCACACGCACACGCACACACACATTCAATTTCAGGTAAACCTGGCTTGGTTAAATACTGCAACACAACACCACTGCAGAGCGACAGGATGGGCATTCAAGGAAAATATTTCTTTTCCTGCAATTATTTTGTTGATTAATTTTTGTTACAACATTACTTCACTTTTGACTTCAGAAATTGTCATGAGATACTGTAATCAAGATAAGTAAAATCGGCATTAATTGAGTGCACAGAATATTACAGCAAGACACCTGCTGTGCGCGTGTGTTTGTGTGTAGATTGTTCCTCGTTCCTTGAAAAAGTTACTTGTCTGTATAAAAAGTGGTAATGTTGGTGGTTTTATGTTGAATTTGTGCTGTGTTCATCTGCTATTGTAAATTCCTGTTGGTGGGATAGGTTTTTTCAAACTGCAACAAATTTAATAAATTTGGATGAAGCGTGTGTCGTGTACTAGTGCTTTATACAAATTGCACTTGAAAAATCTTTAGATTCAGTAAAATATGAACATTTTAAAAAAATCAGTAAATAGTTTTCATGATTTCTCAATTAATTACACTAATCGAAGGATAAATTGTGATTAAAAATGTTAAAATTTACAAATCAACGGGTCAAACCTCCATATTGTTTTATAGACTAAAATGCTGTGATGGGATTATACAATCAAGATAAAGTGTGTGAGGCATGTTAGGAAAACTGGTATTTGATCAAACTTATATTGACGAGAGGCTTTTATTTTGAAACGAAAAGAAACCTGGTGATTCATTCACTATGTGGCAATCCATATATTGTTTGTGTCAGGGATCGGTTTTTGTTCCGCAATTATAATCTCTACCTGAAAAATGGCATTTTTAACATGTTTACTGAATTCCTAGCCTGTCCATTGAGGGTGTGAGCTTCTTGGTCCTAACTTTGTTTGTGTTCGCTGTGTATTGTCGTGTCTGTATCTCCTTCCGCATTCTGCCAGCTACCTGCTCTGTTGGAGCCCTCAGTAAACCTTTAACGAGTGGATCCAACATACCAATAATAAGGTCAACATTGTGTGTTGTTCAAATGATTCCTTGCGGGTTCTAAGTGTTCATGTGTCCACTCACCATCTCCCTGCACAGTGGTAATGAGGTGTCCATCCAGGAAGAGGTCCACGTTAGAGAGGTAGGAGGAGGGGCCTCTGTCCACCACCACTTCATTCAGCACCTGAAATACACAGAGAGAGATGTTTAACATGACGAACTTGTTCTTTCTGCAAAGAGAATTAAAATGAAATGACATTCTTGAAATCAGAAGATTTTTTTTTTCATTTCTCTTATGTCCTGTTGGAGCCAAAGGAAATACTTTCCTGTCCTTCAGTCAAATACTCATACTGGAAATGCAATAGAGCCCAAAGAACAACATATTTACAAAAAACACAGCAGTGGGTTGAAGCAGTCAGACAGCATAGTCACGGTGATGACACACATTCACTTAGCATTACCGAACGAGACAACAACAACTCAAGCCCTGACCTGTATAATTAAGTCTGTCACTATTTTTACATAAAGTCTACAGCTTCACTGCAGCTTCTCATGGCAATAACAGTAAAGGATATTAGCAGCTATCAAACAGACAAAGTAAAGACAGCTCATACAATATCAGGGTAATTACACTTAAAATGCATTCAGTCTGTTAGACTTGCTAGTCTACGAGAGAGACAGGAAAAACATTGCATAAAAATGTTAAAAAGTACAGCTGACAATGGCTCCAGAATGACATAAAAATATGGAACAGTCTACATTTGTTTGCGAGCATAATAAGCTTAACAAGCCTCAGAGTCTGTGGTAGAGGTGGATGTGTCCAATGGGGGCGGGGTCTGTTTTTTACTTTTACTGTCAAGCCCGAGCGGACAAAGCACCAGGTTTTTGGTTATATTTTTTTAGATGGGTTTAAAATATAAATATTCATTATGCAGAGAAAAAATAAACCTGTACAAAAATTGGGCAGTTAGAGAAGATAGCAGCCCTCTGTAGGTGTGATCTCACCTGATACTGCAAGGCTTTGTGGCTACTTTCCACATCTCCATTGGTGAGTATAATGCCCAGTTCATCCACTCTGGGTTTCTTCTCCCTGTTCTCTTTCACCACTCCCACTCTCAAGCGACTGCGCAGGACAATTGCAGCGTTGCCTTCACACAAAAACAAACAAACACATTCAAAACACAGAAACCACTTTTTTGCATAGGTCATAGCCCTAATTAACAGCTCACAGTACCTACACCCACACTAGAGACTAGAAAGACAGTAAATTGTATGCACACACGCACACACACACACTCACACTCACACCTCCTTAGTCATTCATGCAATACCTACACACTGAACTGTGACAGGCCTCTCCTCTAGCTAGTTAAAATATCTTGTCAGATTTTACAGACTGATTCTCCAGACATACACATATTGGGTTTTGTAATGTTATTGTAGTTATTGCAAAGTACATGAAATTAATATTCAGCCAGTGAATGCACTTAACTCATTTGGTGCAAGTTTGAGCCAACTTGTAACGGTATATACCACCAGTAACTCATAATTTATTGTAAATAAAACACAATAAAAAAAGAGCTACAGGTGAAACAGCAAACACAGCAGAGCTAATAAAACTGACACTCAGGAACAGCTTCTAGGGCATACCTTCAATAATCTGGGTGACCTGAGACTGGTATGTGTCGAATTTGAAAGGTGTAAGGAAGCCCAGGGAGCCCAGATGGAACGCCATAACCGGTGGAACACTCTCCTAAAACAATCACAATGTTACTAACACACACAGGGCACATTTGAAGTGACAACAGAAAGCTGTCATAATCATGCTACAATACCTGGAAGAGTGAAGACGCATACAGCAAAGTTCCATCGCCACCAAGACAGATAATGAAGTCTACTAGATTGGAGATGTCATCAAGATCTGGGAAATATCATAAATAACAAACATTTATCATCTATTACTGGATTGCCGAGAAATGCGTTCTATATACAGTATACACACAAACAAAAATAACTTGCTGCCTGCTGTACCTTCTCTGAATGTGCAGAATTTCTTTGTAATGGCACCAAAGTTCTCATCACCCGAAATGGCTGGGTCCTCTAAAACTTTCATTTCCACATAAACAATCATATTTTTGACCTGAAATAAAATTGAAAAATTAGATAAAATTAGCAATACAATTGACAGGGGCCTCCGTGGAAAGGTTAGGATCAGGAAATACCAGAGACCTCCAATACACTATTACAATACTTATCTCTTGAGTTTTTCAAATACTGCAATTCTGTCTGCAATTTGATATTATGACATTTTGGACATCTTTTTACTCTCTTTTCTTAAAACGGGTGAATATTTCTTAGAAATATTAATTGTTAACACAGCATATAAATGTTTTTATTGAGAGTAACTCAGCCACATAAATAGTAGTGAAAAATAACAGCATATAATATTTGAACAAAACTAAATAAAGATTTGCAACACTTAACCAAACATATAACACGAGGTTAAAAAATAACAAATTAAGTTGCCATTCAACCACTTTATTCTATCCTCCCATCAGAAACTGTATATTATGGCAGGACAAAGAGTCTGCAGGATTTTTACTTAAACCAAGATTTTTTACTTTAAGGTAGTTCCATCTAATTGCCCTGAAATTGATGAGCTGTTATCAGTTTCCTGCTAAACACCGATCACATTTTGTATGAAAGCCCACGTGTTACAGAGTACGTGATCATACCTCTGTGAGGAATAGGCAGAGCTCCTTGAAAGGCTGAAGCAGACTGGCATCTCTGACCTTCTTAATGACAAGGACACTTTTTGGGGGCTTGTTCCAGGTCAGTTTCTGGCTGGCGGGGTCCTGAATGTGCCTGAACAAGAACACAAAGACATTTCTTTTACTTCTAAAGGGTGAAACTATCAACAGGAAGACTGTCCAAAAGAAAGGGAAAAAATACAATTAAAAAATATATAACTATTGCACAATTTCTATGCAAACTGACCAAAAAAAGAAAACAACACATGCAGTCTATCTGAGAAGTCGTAAAATGTCTTCATGAACATAAAAGCATCAAAAGTAAACACATCCTGCTGCAATCTAAGAAAAAAAGGACCTGCAGAATCTTCAAATGAAAACTAAAACTAAAATACCAATAGAACAACTACATAAACAGAAACACTGAACATTATAATAACAGCATAATCTCTGAGCAGAAAAATGTGTAGGGCTCCGTACACACTTCAAAACAGCATACAGAGATTCTATCAATCAAACACTATGGACAGGGACAAGTTCAGTTTCATCTTATGTTATCTTTACTGCAGGACTGTGATTAAATATCCAACTAGACTGTACAGATATTTCTTTCAACGTGTCCACTATCTCAACAGATATCTGAAGAACTCTAAATGCTACCATTTAAATCTAAACGACTATACATCAGGCTATAGCTGAACACTAAATCTCATCTTAGATTATAAGATTTTAGAACACAAACAGAACATTAAATTGTCAAAACATGGGCATAAAGAAAACAATTTGAAAAGGTAAAAAGCTAAAACTGCAGATTTTAACATAGAAGTTACAAAAACAAACTACTGCTCTCCTGTACATTTGCATTTTAATAGGATCGTTTCATGAACAGTTTCTACTGCTCCTTTAGCTATTTCTAATCCGCATTCTGACTATCCCCATTCATTACAATTCAGTGTGGATAAACTGGTTGCCTGTAGGACTCTGTACAGACCATAGGCAGCCAGAGATAACACAAAGAAACATTTGTTCAATTAAAATCAGTTCTATTATTGAACATACTATAAGCTTGATGTTACGTCATCCATCAAAAATCCTTATCATTATGACTTCATCCCATTGAGATTTCTAACAAAATAGTCACAAAATGTCAAAATTATTCTTCTATTTACTTGGGCTTTGAAGCATAGCACAAATATAGCATTTGTTTCATGTTGCCGTCTCTTCACTTCTATGAAGTTGTTCTGCTGGTTGGCAGAAATGCATGTCACATATCAAACACGTTGACAAAGTCATACAACAAGATTCTCACCATTATGATCGTTATCTCACCATTTCCACACTTTGTTGTTGTTGTAGTTCACAGGAGTGTCCTGCAAAATGCACTGGTTAAACCTCATGACCGTACTCATGTGACAACGATGAACTAAAGAAAAAGCTCATTCTGCCCGACAACTTCCTCAATACTGCACATCTCAGCACAATGGAGAAGAAAGTGGTGATGTTGTGGTCAGCACTGCGAATCGGTCGCTGGCTGTCTGTAAAGCTCTGCCTGGCTGAGAGTTTCTTCATGCACTGTGACTGAGATCCAGGATCAGCAGAAAGCCCCTCTAGTTAGATCCACCATTTATATTTGTCCTGCTGAGGTCCTGACACTGATGTTTCCTGGAGCATTCTACTGGTTAAGAGCTAAGCATGTTAAGGATTACTTTGCGTCTGTCCCACCCACTTTTCAAAGAAGCACTCTACTACTGGGTAGGCGTGTCGGACACGAAACAAACAAACATGCCCACTATAATGACAGGTATCGTAGTCCATTGATCTAACTAGTATGACAATGTTCATTTTTATTTTGAGATTTAATTAACCTTATAATAAAACAAATAGAACAAAACATTCTTCTTCAACAGCAAGGAGACAATGAAGCTAATAGAGGTTCAGATTTTATGACTGAATATACAAAGTAGCCCAACCCTCAGTAGATCTCATGAAAAAAGCCTGCGGCGAATTATCTCATCAGTACACACTGTACGTAAATGTAGGTATGTAGTTATATAATACTTGAAAATGACATGGACTACTTAAGATGCCTGTTTGTCTGCTTTTAATCACCTTAGATGTAGTCAACAAAACAGGTCTTCTAATACAGATGAACAAAACTTGATACTGTCGGTCTATCTAAAAAACCCTTGAAGCTTGAGGATTTTTTTTATTATTAATATACACAAACATCTAATATTTCTACTGCACTATGCACTTTGTTTCTTTTAAAAAATCCAGAGAGGGAGTGTAATGAAAGTGAAAAATGTAAACATGTCATTGTTTTTGAACAAAAACGTCTAAGTAAAGGAATGTAGAATGGAGGTTTTAAAACTTTACTTTAAAAATTTTCCCTAGAAATAATTGTGTGCATGGTGTTTATTCAAAGGCCTTTTCATGTTCACACATTTATTAATCATGGAAAACATCATGTAATTGTCATGACAATGTTTTCGAATTTTGCCTATTGATGCATTCACCTCATAAACCATCACACACTGCTCCCTCCTACATGGGAGCACATTAGCTGCTTCTAAAAGAAAAAAGTGTCAGTATCGGTATTGGGCTACTGATCCTGTATTTACTTGGTATTGAGTCGAAACCAAATTTTCAAGTATAGCGCACCCCTATTGAGCAGTGTGAAACTTCATGCAGTTAACCCCCTGATTGAAACTGTGGCCCTTGGTGAATTGTACAGTGTTTTAACACAGTTGATAAATGAAGCTCCGAATCCAGATTTGTGCAAAGTGGCAAACAAAGATGACCAGTTGACTCGACTGAAAACTTTTTCTGCCGTTTCCTCGTTGTTCTGTGTTGCTTGATGGATTATGTCAAATAGTCTGTCGTACCACTGTGGAAACTGATCAACCTAATAATAACTGAGCCTCACCTTTGTTTTGCTTTAATTATTGTTTGCTTTAACTACTTTTAAACTCTGTGGCAGCTTTGGGTGCTAATCTCTCAATTACTGTCTCTGAACATAAATAGCAGAGGCAGCCACTTATGTGAGTATGAAAGTCAATCCAACAGTCCGACCAGGCTTTGAACACTTAAGTGTTTCATAAGTCTGCTTAATAGTGCATTATGGAGGTCTACGCAACAGCTAATGCTAATCCAGTGCAGCAGCCTTGCAACAAATACTTACTGCTGTTCAACAGATATTGAAAAAAGTAGAATAAAACATTGAGGATTATGTGTGGATAGCTCTCAGATTTTAAGAATAGGCATATCATCTCACAGAAAGATAGAAACATTTATTTTCAGCAAACAACAAGGCAGGAAAGGGCTCTGATAACACCCAAAGATATTACATCCCATAAGGTTTTAACAGGGAAGATGGCTCTTGACGGGGGGCAGGAGCACAAAACATCAAAATACACATTCTCTATTAGCAGAACACAAGTGCAGTCAGGTACATAAACATTTGGACATCAACAAATTAATCATTTTAGCCATATACCAGAACATATACGAGTCGAAAAGCCTTAGTAGTCAATGACTACCTCAACTCAATAGACACATTAGATGGTGGGTTTCTTCCCTGCTGTGCCAGGTATTTATTGCAGCTTTCTTCCAGTTCCTGCTTGTTCTTGGGATGTTTTCCCTTCAGCAAATGCTCAATTGGATTAAGCGCAGGTGATTGACTTGGCCTGGGTTGCTTTCATAGAATGCTTTGGGTCATTGTCCACGGGTGCTGTGTCAATTGAACACTTAAAAACAGATACTGATTTTGTTACAAAGGATTTGCAAATGTCACACTTACAATCAACTCCAAGCCATTTATTATCTTAGTTCTAAATGAAACAATGAGAGAATAACACATACACAGCCACAGAACAGCTAAGCAGCCAATTCTCCCACTACTTTTGAGCTGAGGGGTAAGATATATAAGAGGGTAAATACCCTCAAAATGATGAAAGACTGCAATTTATAATCCATATTGAATTGTCTATATTCATATCATTATTCAATTCAATCCCAATCTGCTGTGGTAGACAGCTAAAATAACTTACTTTGCCTGTGTCCAAATATTTATGTATTTGTCTGTAGATGGCCTTTCAGACATACCATTATTCCGAACAAGTCAATAAAACTCCACGTGGAAGTGTAGAGCTTCTGCTGACGAAACCTATTGTTAGTGCACTTGGTGTTTTAAAAACCTGTATTTCCATTTAAGCTAAAACTGAAGAATGAAGGTTCAACAAAATTGAATAGTGAGTCAAGAGCCAACTACTGTAAATGAGGCCATAACATGACATAGAACAAGATCTGCTGACAAAAAAAGAGCTACATTAGCTACACAAAGTGATGGTTATTAGCATAGGCGAAAGAGGCAGCCGCCTAGGGTATCATCCTCAGGGAGCACCAAAGTTGCACCCAGGAAAAAGTTAAAGTGATTCATCACAGAGTGAATAGGATGCGATCTTTGATAGATAACGACAATGTTTCAGCAAAGTCAAGTGGACGGACAAGACAAGACAAAAGCTGTCAAGGCCACAGTAAAAAAGGAACAACTCGTACACACATGATCACATTACATTTAACAGAAGGAAATTATTTAAATACAGGTTTTTGTTAACATTGTTATGCAATACCTGTCATGACCTCCTCACCTTGACACCGGCCTGTGAGCTGAGTGTGTTTTTCTTTATTTATTTTCAGTATCCTTGGTATGAATGTTGTGTGCTTGGTGTGTTTCTGATTGTCCCCCCCCCCTGCTTCCTGAGAATCAGCAATCAGCGCACATGCCAGACATCAAGCAATCTCCTCAACAACATAAAAACCCAGCACACAGGATCGTTGTGCCTTTGTGGTATCTGTGTCACATATCGTTTCTAGCCCTTTTTTGAGTATCTTCTAGCCCGTCTTTTTGCCCAACTGCTTCCCATTTTCCTAACGCCTGTTAGGAACTACTACTCTCAGGCCCTCCGACCCGTCTGCCTGCCACATCCGCTATTTCAAGCCTCCAGCCAGCCCACTGCTCTTGGACTCCTCTGCCAAACCTCACAGAGACTACACCTCCACACCAACCGCTGTCTACCTTATCTTATCTGCTTTGTTCAATGAAATTACTAATTGAATTAAATCACTCGTAACGAAAACCTGTCTGCCTGCCTTGTCTGCCTGCCTGCCAGATTAGTGACTATACCATTTTAAATCCACTTTTAAAGTATCTGGGAGCACCAACAACTGCTGCTGCACCTAATGAGGAGTAACAGCTAGCTGAGCCTGTACCAGCCACCTCAGGTGAGTGTAATTTGTCAATACAAGTGACTTTCAGTAAAATGTGTTGTGCCATGTATAATCGTGTCAACACATGTTCTTTTGTGTGCTCTTTATATATTTATAAACCCAGCTTCACTCGAATGCATATTTTATATATGTATATATACAGTATATTGGACTTTACTTTGTACCTTGTTACTTACACAGCAGTCAGATTTATCGAGTTTTGCAAGATATATATTTTGGTTAACACGTGCAACATATTTGTACTTGAAAGTTGATATGCACATTCTTTCAATATTTTGTTATCTTTTAGCCACGTTGCTTATTTGCATTGTGTTAATAATTGTGCAGGGGGTTGTGGGGGTTTAGAGCACCAAATGGGCTAAGGTCAGCACTGGCTACAATTCGTACATCATATCTCCAACAAAATCAAAGTAACAGAATATTGAATTTGAAGACTGGTTAATATGTTGGTAAATTCAGTGGCTTACTTACATTACTGCATGTGGATTCTGGAGCATACTTGCTTTAGGTCCAAAGGTTGTTACAGGGCTTGGTCCATGAAGAAATTGGGTCCTCCTGAAAAAGTGGAAGAATATAAATGTATAGCTTACAAATATGTGTACTAAATATTTGCAAATTAAAACTTTAATTCAACCGCAGAAGAAAAACACACTGCTAAAAACAAACCAGGATTTTAAATACAAAGAACTGAATCAAAGCCCATGGAAGCCTTTTGCAGTTATTTTTATTTTAAAGGAGACATATTATGCAAAACTATTTTCCTTCCTATGCTGATTATAGGAGATCATAATTTTGTGTAACAACAGAAAGTATGATTCAAATTAAATGTGCATGGAGGAAAATGACCACAGAAAGATCAAATTCTACATCTCCTTATGTTATAAAAGGATAAATGTAAAATACTAAAAGTATATCAAAGTACTGTAATTCAACTTCAAAGCAATATAACACAATACATAATCACAATTGATTAATGTATCAATTCAACGAGAACTGTTCTTAATGATTACAAAAACTGTACTAAAGCAATTACAGTTGAAGAAAAATTATGAGAAACCTTTGGGAACAATTGACCTCATGGTTTGCATGTTTTCAGACTTTTGAGAACCTTAACTGTCATTGAAGAATTGGCCCAAACAAACTGAGAAAATGTGTCAAGGCTATATGCCCCACACTCCTATTTCAGTCACATTTTGTTTTATATTAGATTCAGTTAACAGTTATATATTATATGGCTGTCAGGCCAATACAGTGGTAAATGAGCTCACCAGGTGTCTGTAGCCTTTAAGTAAAATCCTAATGTTTGGTGTTAGGATGCCATAACATAATATAACAGCTGATATAACTTATATCAGCTTATGAAACATCATCAGCTGATATAAGATCAATTATGACTCACTTTACAAATCACACAGGGCATATTGTGGTTGACTAGTTATCACAAGACACCAATTTATCCAATATACAACATGACAATAAATCATGAAAGCATGAGGAAGTACTCTGTGACCATTCATACCACAGAACAAGAGCTGTAGATCTAACACGTTCTGGCAAATGCTATGAATTCATTTAGAAATATTTCTAAATGTGTAAAAAATTAATACTTCAATGTATAAGATAAGATAAGAAGATATTCCTTTATTAGTGCCGCAGTGGGGAAATTTGAGAAATGGGAGATTTGATTGTACAGTATGATACATGCTGTACAAACAAAAGTATAAATACATTACATAATAAAAACAAACGATGTTCATAACCATTAACAGAAAAGATTTCTTCATTCTGGAAACCACAAGTGCAGACAAGGCTGATATTCAAGCAATGAAAAAATCCCAGCGCTCCCATTCTAGGATAGATCTTGATAAAGTATTGTCTGATTGGTCTGGGTGAAAGTTCACTGGAAACTAAACTGTAATTCAGCAAGAGAAGATTCTTGCATTACATCACTAAGCCTGACAAATCCATTTAGCAGTCTAACTGTGTGAATTCATTCTCTGTTTTTACAGACTGGCCACTCTGACTGCTGCACATACAGCCAATTCTTTGATAAAGATGATCAAAAAATAAATCTTTATCTACATCAGAACAAATTAGAACAATGCTGTCACAGTGTCATCCAACTTACACAGACTAAAGGAACCACCAGATGATAAAGAAATTTCAGTTTGAGTTAATCAAGACTTACAAAGGCAGCTAAAAAGCTCAGTCCTATTCATGAACGTATAATGCGCCAGGTTTGAGTCTGAAACAACAACTGCGTTGTACATTTGCATAGCGCTGACTGATCAAGCAAGTGAAAAAAAAGCACATCCGTACACTAGTGTGTTGACAACAGCCCTAATTTAATGTTGTTGGTTTTTTTATGTTAATATGCTAATGTCTGAAAAAGGCCCTGTTCAGATACACAGGCTTATAACATTTGATTCTTCTGTTAACTGATGGACGCTTTAGCAAGCTAAATGTGTTCAATGATGGTGAAAAGAAAATGCGGGGCCGACCTAAGCAAAAAGTTGAGTAACCGGAGAGGTGGAATTCATTTGCGAGTCTTCAGCTCTGTTACAGGTTGAATTTCAACTTTGGTCAGCTTGTCTTAGCTAGAGCCTTTATTTTAGCCTGACTGAGTCTTACATTTACAATTCACTGTTGCACTATTGAGCCCAGGTCCGTTCCCTCGACTATTGTGATTAGAAAGGACATCCTCCACACACACAATTCCAACGGACACGCACTGTCCAGGACGCAAAGATTGTAGACTGGTGGGATTTGAAGTGTTTGAGGATTCCATCACACATTGGAAAGTCTTGAGAGTGGCTGTGACTGCGGGGAAGGGTGGGGATTTTCATTTGAAGTCTATGTATCATTTAGTAACTGATTAGTTGTAGAATACATTTTGATAATAAGGTAGTGTATGTATTAGTGTAGTAGATCAAAAAAAAGCTGAGTTTGACTTTTGTTTGATTTATGTCCAGAATAGTTCAAAATAGTTACATTAGTCAGCCAATATGGCATCAGCCATCATGGCATCACAAACATAAAGATGATTCATTTCTCCTTATCCTTACAACACACTGCCCCACAAACACAATCACTGATTTCTTCACCTAACTTTAATCACTAATGTAAATCTCATGAAAATCGAGAAGTGGATGTGGACTATATACTTCCTTTTTTTCTCTGTACTTACCAAATACTATTTTTGGCATTTTCACTGAGACTAAAGGAAGTGTGTGAGTTTATTACAACAGCTTGGACAACTCATATGACCACATAGTTCCTTGTTTGGCATGAAATGACACAATGTCCTTGAAGCTTTCAACATGAAAGATCAATAAGTTCAAGTGTGATAGGTTAAGAAAGAAAGAAAGAAAGAAAGAAAGAAAGAAAGAAAGAAAGAAAGAAAGAAAATTTTATTGATCCTTGAAGGGAAATTAATTCTCTGCATTTCAACCCATCCTCACAAGAGTGCCCGGGTACCAACTCCAGATCTTCTACCTTGCCTTGGTCAGTGGCAATGGCAAGAATGATTAACCTAACACACGTTTTTGTGGTTGGGGGAAACCGGAGCACACAGACACGGGGAGAACACGCAAACTCCACACTGAAAGATGCAGAGGTTGACCCCGGAAACCCACGACCTTCATGCTGTGAGGCAACAGTGCTAACCACTATGTTGCCAGACCTAAATCCTTTTTTCACTTCTCCTCGTAGCGTTAACCCTTGTCAGGCAGTTATTAAAGAAAACACACAATGTTCTTGCGAGATCCAAGGACAAACATTGCAGGCCTCAAATGTGCCCTACTGTAATGGCTGGCGTGCAGGGCTCACATTTAATAACGTTCCGACATCCCTCAGAAAAGAAAAAAAAAGGATTGGGGAGGACCAAAATTAATTTTGGGAGAAATTTGGAAAGAGGGTTGAAATAAAAAACCCTACTTTACAATGAACGGCGAAGAAAATTAAACTGACTGCAGGTTTTGTGTAGAACATAGTTGTTACTAAAACTCTGTGACAGTATAAATGCGCACGCACGCACACAGACGCACACAGCCATGCGCACATACACAGACAGATAGACACGCACGAAGCTCAGTCTGACTTAGATCTCTACATACCATGTTGGCCTTGGCAACATGATTTGCCTCTCCGCGATAGCTGTATCTTGTCCAGAAGCGCCTCCCGACATAGACGCACCAACTAGCAGAGCTGTTTCCAGATTTTGGGGCCACCATGCTAAATCCTGTTTTGCATAGCGGCCCCCACGCCTATTTCAAGCACTCTTGAATACAAATTAATTTCAATAAAAAGTTTGATGATTGGTCATTTAATCATGTGTATGGTGATTAATCTATGATAAGGGTCACTTTGAATAATTCTAACTAATAATAATGTAGAAAAACAAAAGAAAAATCAATTCGGGACAGTTCACATTGATTTGCGATGGCTTAGGTTGTTTACGTGACTGTAATGGGAGGGTGGTGAAAAAAGACTTGAAATTTTGAGATGGCCAAACACAGATCCTCTTTCAGGTTTAATTCAAAGATTTTTCCATGTGTACTGAGGCAAAACAGAATAGCAGTAGGGTGAAAAGCTTTGTCCAAATGCATTTCTTACCAATGAAAGCAACGTATTTTAATATGCATATCTAAATAAATCAAATTATTCACAAATGTTCTTTCAAGGCAACTGACAAAATGTTGGCACTCTTATAGGTCAGTGCCAAGGTATGTAACAATAACAGAATGAATAATATTAAAATAATGATTCGCAAGGCAACACGGAAATGTGTCTATCCATTAAATATCAAAGTTTTTACTAAAAAGATGTCTGCGGTCCAAATGTAGGACTACCTGAAATTTATCAGGAAGACCCTCTTAGAGAGGGGTTTTTTAGTATTACAGTTCTTATTTCCTATATCTGAAAACATAATTATTATAAAAATTAAATATTAGAATATGTCATCACTTTAAAAAATTTGGTCCCTGTGATCGACACATACTTGTATTCAGAAGAAGTGCTGGCAGAGGAGGTGCTCAGGCTGCGGGTCTTCCTTTTGCTGCGGGCTAGGTTGTGGCCTACAACCTCCCCTCCATCACAAGAAGAACAGCAATATGGCACAGCCTCCATTGCCACCTCCTCTCCACTGTCCATCTCAAAGTCAGGCTGCAGGGAGACCAAGAGGAAACAACAAAATCATTCATGAGGCTGGAGTCAGTGGGCAGCTCATTTGCACGGAGTTCAAGATGTCCAATCACCTTTACCTGTAGCAAAATACACTGAAAAAGACATTGGTGCTTAACATCTATGAAAATATATCCACGTTATAGAATGGAGATTTAGACATTCTAAAAATCGTGATTAATGCTGAAAATCAGTATTAATCAGTAGAAATGAACTGCCAAAATTTGAAGCATTTTAGTCATTTTTAGTCAAGTAGGCACAAAACCATCAGTTTTCTGTTAGAAAATGCAAAAAAAAACCTTTGGCCACCCATGATAGCAGTGATGGGCACTTTAGTTTGCGTTTACTTTAAAAAACAAAAACACCCCCCCCCCCTAAAAA
>OMNV01029525.1:45358-92827 GCA_900303265.1 Brotula barbata
AAACCCCCCCCCCCCCCCTAAAAACTAATTGGGAATTCCAGATGTTACAGAAAGCATTGCTTCATTCAACCAAAGAACGCATACAAAAAAAGCAACCGTTTTGAATGTTTTTATCAGTGCGTGGTCACAAATACAATGGCAATTATTCTGTATCATTTCCGTTAAGTGTGACCCAAACTGTCCCTCAAACGATGAGAGAAACTGTAACTACTCGGCTTTTAACGCATTTCCTTGCTTTTACGGAACACGTCGAGGGTGACAAACTTCAAGAATGTTAGCTTGCCAGCTAATCTAGGGCCTCATACACGTTAAACGAGGCTAATGTATAATTTAATTGCGAAAATTACAAGTAGGCGAAACGAAGCCACATCTGACAGAATGATGGTGACGTGGCGGCATCTTTTATGTTCCACGAGCTAGCTAAGCTAATGGTTAAACAGGCAACGGACACACAGTAACAAGCTTAATAACACCTCTACGGTCAACAATACCTTCAGTCCACAACGTTACAGTAAACCGGACAGATGTGTGGAGCAGCGAGGCGCCGGAGGATTAATTTATTCCACAATAAGGCTTCACCATTTCACCATTTAAAGGAGCTGTCAACAGTCAGCTCATCACTTCCTCATAGACGCATTCTGACCAATCAGAGGCTTCCTACTCGGATACGTCATGTGGGATTAGTTGAATATTGGACTGGATTTTCCACTAAATGGATTAAAATGGCTCCGGAAAAACCCCACATGATACTCGATATAAAACAATTAAAAAAAACCTGATCAATGTTTGAGGAACAGCGTGACACATAAACGATTTTATGAACTTTTTTCCCTGACATCGTAAATTATGATTGAAATAAAACAGGTATAATTAGATACATTTGATTTTGTCAGCCTGGTTAGTCAATAATACTGACAGTTTTATATTTTTATACGCAGTAATGTAAAATCCTTTATTGGTGTGTCCTTACTGTAAAGAACTGCATTAGTCAAAATCAGCGTTTGCTTCCTCCATCGGACAGGCGGAGAAGTGTCTGTGTCTGTGTCTGTCAGATGTTCAGTGAATCAGCCTCTCTGTCCACAGTCACTAATCTGTTTCTTTCTTTCTCACTCTGCTCTTTCACGATTTTTTTTAATCACTGCTAGTGATTATATGATATATAACTTCCATTGCTATTGAAACAATGCACTACACTCTATGCATTTTTATGTAGAACGATAATTTCCCAATGGCGCTTTGTGCACAAAAGAAACTGCAATTTCACTTTTGGAGCTCTGCAAATAACAATGTGTCACGAGATAAATAAAAACAATATTATAAGTATAAAAACATATATATTAGCTCTAGCTTGGCTTATATACTGTATATATCTCAGGGAGAATAGTAACTTTGACCTGTGTGCTGTATTTTGACAAGTTTGCTGTGCGACATCGCCACCATGTGTTTCATTGCTTAAACACATGGGTATCAACCAGCTCTATGGAGGTGTGAGGGGTCACTACAACCCTCACCATCTGACAAAGCGATCCTCTGAAACAAAGAGAAAAGTCGTGTTTGTTCGTATTTTTACACTTTTGTCTTTGGTTTTTCCAAGTGTCAAAGAAGATTGTTTATCCCCAGACATTCAAGATCCAAGTAGATCATTTCCCATGCCTGGCCCACGAAACTGAATTTTGGTGGAATAAAGCTTAGAGTCTATTAAGTATATTCAAAAGGCGATTAAGTATGTTCAATAATTCCATTTATGTAAGAGTATTATGGCCAGTTTTATTAAATGCAAATGAATAATAGCTTTGCTTAGGGATTAAGGGTGATCGGCTAATGATTCAAAGGGTTGCTGGTTTGATACCTGAGCAAGACCTTAACCCCAAATTGCTCCCAAGTGGGCCTTGCGTGGTTACCTTGACTGTCGGTGTGTGAATGTGAGGCAAACATTGTCAAGCGCTTCGGGGAAAAAAGCGCCATAGAAATTCAGTCTATTTACCAATTACCTTTTACAAAATTAACAGCGTAGAAATGTGAAAACATACATATAACACAAAGTCCATGATATTACGGATGAATACAAAAATCAATCAACAAATAAAGGTAATGAAGGCATATTCCTCCCTGATCAGAGATCTGAAAAGTTGTAGGATAGTGCAGGCAGACAGACCCCAGTATAGTACAAAAGATGCAAGACAACACAACAAAATGAAAACAGCCTGAAAACAGGCAAGTTGATACATCAAAGAATAGAAGCAATCTTTTCTTTCTGTTATGTATCTCCTGAGGGCCATAAATGGTTCAAACATCACAACTTGTCTGTGAAGGTTGCTGTGTCATCCAAGTAGAGATGTCAGAGAATTTGAACTGTATTCAACATAACTGAACTCAACAAGTTCACTTATTACACCTCAAGTTCAGAGACATAAACACAACTGATGTCACTAGTAAAGCTCAACGGGCAATGCACAACCAACCAGAACGAAATACATGGTCTACCTTTAGGGCCACTACTCTGAATCCAGACAAGCATGGAATGTAGCATAGGAAATGACAAATTATTAATGAACGGGGGAGGAGATGCTCTCTAACCAGGCATTTCACACCAGCTTTGAATGGCTCCCAGCTCCCTCTTTTCATCAGCTACACATTAAGACTGCAATGTGTGACATAACACTGTATTAGGTACAGTTTCTTGGAGAGAAAGAAACCTGATGTAGATACGTAGATAAGTCAGACTGATTCAACAGAGTGTAAGTTTAGTGGACAGTTTATTTACATCAAAATAATTACAAGGAAAACAGTCTGCAACATTCTAGCTTCAATCGCAACCACTAAGTGAATCACACTCAACACAGTAGGTCATCTCAAACTGCTTTTTATTACATCTTAAATAACAGTACATTTTAATATAGTTTCTATCTTGCATCCAGCTTTCGGTTGTACACTGACTGACTTTAAAATTAAATACAAAAGGTGAAAAGGGAAGAGTGGGGTGCAGAGCTCTACAGTTATTTGATGGAGAAAGAAAAGGAAAAGGAATTTGATTAATTTTTAACATTTTTATTTTGTTTTAATTTTTGCCAACGCCAGGCCTAACGCACAATTACAGCACTTTTTTTGTACAGAATGTCGCAGAGAAAAAACAGAATGAAAAGAAATGTCACTACTGCTAAAGAAAGAGCGTCTGTTTACAAGGAGAAGGAACAACAGAAAATTCTGCCATTCAGATGCTGCAAGATTTTTTTTAAAACTTTTTTTATTAAAGGACAGAAAAAAAACCTGTTTGTTATAAAATGTTTGTCTTCTTTTAAAGTGGAATTTTGTTTGCTACAGAAGGAATGAAAATTTATTTGTTCCGTTTGAGATTGAATATGTTTGTGTGAATGAATGTTTTTATGCATGTGTATACAATTCATGTTTACATTACTTCTTAATTTATGGAATCCCTCCCAAATGTGGACCAAGTAACCATTCATGTTGTGGAGTTTGCTTCTCGAGTGCATAGCTTAGACATTTTAATTGAATCATGTATGCACGAGTAGCCAAGGAAAAAAAAATAAAATAAAGAAAACTATAAATACCATTGTATTGATGATATATTCAACAGGTTATTTTCTTAAAGAAAAACATCGAAGGACTTAATTCCATATGCACCTTTTTAAGCAATTCTACAGCATGCGATTCTAAGAGATAACCCACCCATGGCAGACAACCAAAATCGTTTTTTTTTTTTGTTTTTAACTTAAAAAGTTTCAATATCATTATTTTCAAACATTGATTTATACAACATGTCATTCACAGAGTAGTAACTGCATTTCCAAGCACGGAATGGGCACCTCTGAGAAAGAGAAAAGTCCGGATCGCAACCGGGCTAAAGTGGAGGTACTCCCTACCAAATCACATCACCGGTCCCAACCACGGGCAACAGAAGAGGGAAACAAAATTTAAAAAATTTAAGGAGAAAAAAAAAAAAAGAAAAAAGAAAAAAAATCAATAAAAAGGGTGAGGGTGCATTATGATTTGATGGGTTAATCTTCATTTAATTATTCTACACTGTTGCCAGACAAAAAGGTGTAAGAATGGTTAAAATGTTTTTTTTGTTGTTTTTCGTTTTAAAAACGAGCATTCATTATCATAAACAGCATGTGCTTGGTTAGTTACTTTTTTCTTTAGACAATATTCTATATATGCAAAGTTTAATTTTTGTGCAAACAAAGATTTGTGGACTACACGGGAAAAAGAAACAGTAAAAGTATCATGGGACTAAATATACAGAAGGGCCAGAAGTGGCTTGAGGACTCCCTGTTAAGTTCAATTCTCTCCTTGGTTTGTTCTTCAGTGGGATAAATGACATGAGCTAAAACCTTTCAGTTTGAAAACTACAAACACAATTCTCTGAAATGTGTGTTCAGACTGGGAAATAAAGCAAAGTTTTGTTCCTCATTTTTAACATTAAATTACAGTTCACTGATCTACTTCTTTTAAACAAAATAAAACAGAACAAAAAAAAAATAAACAAAAATATACACGGCCTAAAAGCTATTAAGAGTTAGGTCGCTGTGATGTAATAACCTTTACTCAAAATTGTGTGTCATGAGGACGTGTTTGCACGGTGGCAGCAGAGATGGGTTGCTCATATTTTCATGTTCTACCATACCAGACCGTGGTCCCAGGAGGAATGCACATTTTTTTCCCACTCCATTCCATTTTCACTAAATTCCTTTTGTTTAGTATTTGAGTGAATGACAGACAATTGTGCTCTTTTCAATACGAAGGAGAGAGAATTTTGTCCTTGATAGATTTTGGGGGTGTTTGTTGTCAGAATCATGGTGTTTTGAAAAGATTGGATATGCAATAAAATTGAACATTGGGGTGCTGGAATGGTCTTCCACTCAACTTTGGAGTCCGGATGCCATCTGAAAATAAGAAAACAGACAATATTATCCCATCCACTATTAGTGTTGCTGAATAAAAGAAGAAAAACTATTCAGAGACATAAATGCAAGGTGAGGCAGGAATCTGTCAGATAAAGAAATTTTGTGTTGCCAGCAAGTGCTTATAACATCATGCAGACCTGTGCAGGCTCTTTGTGACCTTTGCATAACTTTCTACGACTAAATTTTTACATTAACCTTATGGTTTTTCATGTTTCATATGTTGCACATTCACACGACAACCCCAGATGGCAGTAAATACAAAGGCATGTTACAACCCTTCATTCTCAATCTAAGCTGTCTGCTGATGAAATACTAGGAATCTCTTCCTGGTGTTTACCTTCAGACTCTAGTTCCAGATCTTGAGGAAGCTGTCCCAGGACCCTGTTGCTACTGCCATGCCATCGTCAGTCACACCCAAGCAGCTCACACGGTTATCATGGCCAGCCAGGACACCTACAGAGGGTTGAGAGATCAAAAACACCCGATTTACAAGATGTGAAACCAAATCTCTGTGACAATCAAAAGACATTGGGGAAATTTCTTTCTGCATTTTATCAAAATATAATAAATATGAATGTTTAATTTAAATTTAAATTAATTATATGACTGATTTATCAATACGATTGCTTCCATACAAAACGTGATTTTAAATGGAGAATGAAATGCTGTGCAATTCCATTTTTGTAACAGCACAGGTAGGTGTAATAAACTTCAAGGAATCTTTGGCTAATAATTTTTGGCTGAATAGTTACTATATCACTTTCAATTCATTGAATCTATCGTATTGCTCTAAATGAACCATTATCATTCTTGCATTGTATCACCAACTTTGCAGTATATTGTGATGCGTATTGTATCACTGTTAAAACATATTGATTCCTACTTTATTGTCATTTAACCTCGACAATTTTACAATTAACAAGGCACATGCTGTGTTTCTGTTTGTCAATTTCAGGCTACATTTCAATACAAGACAGAAAATAATGCATGCACTGGATTAAAATACGGCATCTTTAGAATGATAGACTAATGAGAGATCTTAAATTCTTCTACAACTATTTGAACAAAAAGTATTGAATACATCAGCACATTTTAAACTTGTCCTTAAGTAAAAAGTGAGAAATAAAAACATCTGTAGCTATTTTGGTGAAGCAGAAACCAAATATTTATGTTTTATCAGGCTTCTTTATGTGCTCAAAATAGTTGTATACATGAACAGATATTATAGGCCACTGTAATCATTAACCAATTTACCAAAACCTCAACATCAATTCAAAATACCATAATAATATGAATTATGTTGTCAGCATGAAAATAGATTGTTTTAGATTCATTTTAAGTGATTATTCATTTAAACCTTGGCCTGTGCAGTGGAAAGTTTAGTTTCAAATAATCTGTTTGTTAGTTGGAACACTGCGGGAGTGTGTAGCGTTGTCTTCGGACTTCAGACATCAACATTATCACCAGGGATATTGCGAATCACATTTGCACCAAAAGTAGATCGTAGAGAACGTGCCAAATGTACAGTACTGTAAAAGCTGTCCATTTTTCTTCAACAGTCTCTTCTCTAATCTTTACATCCACCCTTCAACAAGGAAATCCCTTGCTAACTTGTTCACTATGTGACGCAATATCCCAGTAGAAGGGCTGATTGCAACTAGCTGTAAGGGGGAATAGCGCCACCCACAAAAGTAAAGACATACTTCCTGCAATAGATCGAATCTTCCCAGGCTCATGTATGCTGGGACAACGCCATAATTGAGCTCTTTGGCCAAAACAAGCAATGAATATTGCTCGATTGCAATGGTGCATGTAAACCCACTGACGCAAGAGGTGAAAAATCAATCCATTCTAATGTGCTACCTATTTTTTAATACACAAATAGCTCTAAAAATATAAAGTATTGTATGTGAAGTTCATAAGAGATAAAATTACACAAATTCTGAAATGGTTTCTTGAACAAGCAACGTTTGTTATTGTTGTTGATAACCATCATAATAACAACTTTTTTACAATCTATATGGCTCTTTGTCAAAGGGCTATGATCATATGTGGTTCCAATAAAACATTTGTGACTACCACTGTGTTAGAGGCTGCTAGCTGAGATTTTTGAATATTAATAAAAGGCTAATGCTGACACCGCAGACTGTAGCCAAGGAATATCTGCTTTCATAACTCTTTGCATGGCTCTGTATTCTTACCTGCACGGTCAGCCTTCAGGGTGTCCCACACATTGCAGTTGAAATCGTCATAGCCGGCCAGCAGTAGGCGGCCACTCTTAGAGAATGCCACAGAGGTGATGCCGCAAATTATGCTGTCATGAGAGTAAATCATCAGCTCCTGGTCCGCACGCAAGTCAAACAGTCGGCAAGTTGCATCATCTGAGCCCGTGGCAAAAGCATTGCCATTAGGGAAGAACTGCAACAAAAGAGTCACATGACAAATTTTACTTAATGATTCTACTGGTTCCCAAAATGTCTAACAACGGGTATGGCAACGAAAATTATATGGTAATGAACAAAATAAATTGCTGAAAACATTCCTTGTGATGCAGTGAAAAAAAGCACTTTAACTTCCAGACTAAACAGGAAGCATGGATAAAATTTCAACATGTACCAGTCTATTATATAAAAGATGTAATGGTGGTCTTGTTCATAGTGCAAGCTCTCTAGTGAACATTGCAGTTTGAAAACAGGTGAATTGAATGCTCTCTAAGGTAAAATAATTGGCGTTAAATTCATTTGGATTCCATTTGAGATGTGTGGGGTTGATTGAACTATCTGAACTGTAAGACGTATTCAATACCTGCTCTCCTATTTGTTTTTGAAACAGAAATTGCTGAATTAAATTGCGGAATAGAATAGTGTTGAAAGATTGGGCTGCAAGTGGCAGTTTTATTTCTACAATATCAGTAACGACAAAATCAGTCACGCAAGCATTGCCGCCTTGGGGGCCTTACGCAGATGGCGTTGATGTCTGACTCATGGCCAGTGAAGGTCTGTCGGCACATTCCTTCTCTGATATCCCACAGCTTTGCTGAGGCATCGCAGGCTCCAGACACAAACAGCCTGGTGTCGGGTGCCAGGGAGAGACTCATGACATCACCAGTATGACCAGCAAATGTAGTTGTCTGCTGACCAGTCTCAATATCCCACAGAGCACTGCAAAAAAGTACAGATAACATTTGCAATTAGCAGCTGCATAATAAGAACACCTGGGAAAGCTTTGGAATCCTGAACTTCCACTAAAAATGAATGATGCTGTGACTATAATAAGTAAACCTCATCTGAACAGCAAGAAAACTGGTTGCTTGAGGTTGATTTTGCTTTAAAGTGTAGCACAATGGTCATAACGGTCCAATACTTATATGGAGAATTGATGTAGCAACCATATATTTAATTTGAAATGGAACAAATTATCTACAGGAAGGACAGTCTAATGCAGTTCAACATAATGGCTGCACACCAAGTCTGTTCATATCTTAGAAAAATGGGGGAATGTCAAAATGTTCACATACACACCACTTTTGAAAAGGCCTATCTCAGAGGTTTTTAGAAGAGGCTCATTTGATTTATCATGTTTTGATTCAAACTGTGTATTTACAAATGAACTTAATGCTGCTAAAATGTGAGCAGTAAAAATGCAATGTTTGATAAGCCAGCTGTTGTTAGGATCACCTAATTGCAGTAGTTTGTCTAGTTCTCTTTGAGTTGAGTTTTTAAGGTAAGATAGAATTGTTTTTATAGATGTAACAAACTTCTGCCATGATTCCTTAGCTCCCTGGTCAGCTTGTAGTTTTTTTTCTCTTTTCTGACTCATTTTCTGTTCATTGCTCAAGTTTTCATATCAAAATGTTTCCTCAAGGCTTTAACACAATTGTGTCGTGTAATATAAATTAACAACACAGTAAATATTTGATATACTTTTCAATAAGTCCAGAATAAGAACACAAAATAGAGCAACACACAATTTTATATTTTGCTGGCTTTAAAATTTATTATTATTATTATTATTACAAGTACAATTATAATAAACCCATGCAATCTGTTGACTGTGATATGTACATCTAAAAAGGAAAATAGGATTTAGAGCTCAATACAAGCCGTGTGATTATGTGACAACACCCTAGTATGCAATACCAACACTCACCAAGTGGTGTCTCCAGAGCTTGTGACAATCTGGTTGTCATCCAGGAAGCGGCAGCAGGACAAGTAACCTGACAAGAACCAAACAGAGACCTTTAATAATGTTGGACTGAATATTTGGAGGCAGAGAACTGATTCTGTTCCTTACAGCCAATGAAGTGAAAGATCTTATTTTATGTTGTGTGTGGTGTTATGTCATCACAGAATGCAAATTCAGGATGGATGCGGTTAAATGAACTTATTAAACGTCACAAGCAGAAAAAACAAATACATGCTCCCATGTACTATTCTTTACTAGCAGGCAGAACTAACAAACCCCCTATAACAAAGGAACTAGAGCTAAAATGCTGACACACTTCCTGCGTCATGTGATGCTGATCAAATGATCAGGTCTTAGCCAAGAACTCAACACAGTGCAGTTGAAGTTTAAACTGTGTTATGCGCTGTGGAGACCACTACACCACATACCTGGCTTGACTCAAATATGAAAGTAAATGGGATTACACCAGTTATAACGTAACCCTGTTTCAAATTATGACTTCTAAAAAGCATTTGCTGAGTAACATGCAAGGACAAAGCTCGACATATTTCCTCTCATTTTTGAATCACATTCAGGTGAACATGCACATGCAGCATGTGTACTGTTTTTAAGATATTTTTTTCGACAATAACACGGGATGATCAGTGAAATATCAGCATGGAGTAAGAACGGTACTCAGTGATAAGAACACTGCATTCCTCAGCACAGTATTTTATCTTATCTCCATGACATTTTGCTTCCCTTGTCACCAGGTATGGAAACAGCTTCATGTGACTTAGACATTAATGCACATTTTTGACAGGAACCATAATGCTTCATTGTCCCTTCCTGCCAAACGTGCAGATTTTATGGTACATGTATGTATGTATGCGTAGTGTCTATATACTATGTATGTTGCTCTGCTACAATTCATATATATAACATAAGTAATATAATACGAATTCCAGCTACAGTACATTTCACATTACTGTCTGTACAATCATCATTACGTCTGCTTTGTAGTGGTGGACTAATAGTTGACACTTACAATGAAACATTCTCCACAAACCTTTTTCATGGTGGAGTCCTCATTCAAAAATCACTGGATTTGATAATATTTCATTATTATCTTTTTATCTTCAAATAAACAGGAAATATCAGAATGCAATTGGGCAGAGCATTTATTTAAGTTATTTACAAATGGAAATAATATTACAAGTATGTAATTTTTACAGATTTTTGTCCTACTGGTTATAAATAAAAACATAAATATTTGTCTGTTGTTGTCATCTTGCTCATCTTATTGCTGGTCATCTTGCCGCTTTTGGAACATCATAGGTATTTGTCAGCATTAGCATGCTAGCTTGTCAGTTTTCTTGAGCCATTCTAACAGCCTGGGATATCTATCTGTCTAAATAGTTTGTCTTGTCCTGTCGTGTCTAAAGCTGACTTTGGATAAAAATGGAACCCTTCTTTTATGACTGCCACAGCCTCTCTGGCTGCAGCCCTCATTTGGTTACAATGCATTATGCATGGTTTCAGTTTAACATATTCTTAAACCTCAAAAGTAACTTTCCTCTGCAGGACAGGCCAGCGTTTAAACTTTATTGGTAAATTTAAGTTTTCTGAACCTGCTTGGATTTCAGTGTGTGGAAATATTTTTCATCATACCAGGCATTCTTTTACTGTTAATATGTCATGGTATGCAAAGGCCTCTCTAACTTCTGGGTCAACACTACATACTGTTGATAGATAACTAAATCTGCCTGTAGCCTATATTTTTCACTTTAAATCCCGATTGGTATGAGCTAATTGCTAACGCTTACCTGTGTGTCCAGCCAGCTCACGGCTGACACGCACATTGCCTTCACGTGTCTTCAGATTGTAGATGGAGCAGATGTTGTCCAGGCCTCCACAGGCAACATAGTTGCCAGAAGGGGCATAAGCACATGTCATCACCCAGGAGGAACGCAACGGGATGGCGTGGACCTGGCCGAAAGGTAAAAAATTTCATATTAGACAGTATGCAGTGACAGATGGGAGGGCATGTGACAAAGTCTGTATGCTATAATAACGTTCAATATTTCCCTAGCTGCGGATGCATTGGCCAGTAACCTTGACCCAACACCCCCTGTAATCAAATTCCAATTTGCTCTTACTGTTGGTGTGCAGAACCACATTCAAATCAGGAAAAAATACAGTTTTCTCTCTCTGAAGAAACATTGCCAAACCTGAGTGAACCAATGCCTCAGGGGGCTGAGACTGCAGAGGCATTTACCTGAACTGCAAGTGACAGGTTTTGTCTGCCATCTTCTGGCTGTTGTTGGTATCACAGAGCCATGCCATAATCTATCTTATCTGATCTCATTAAATATAGTACTTACATGGGGACTGTTCCTCAGTGAAAATTACACAGCCCGAACCCTAATCTCCAATTTTGTTTTGAGATTTGTAGAAGCGACAAAGCTACAATTTACAAAACAATATGTGGTATCTGTTTACATAAATGATTTATTATTAGAATTTATAAACTGGACATGCTTGTGTTATATTGTTTATTTTATTTTCATTTTAAGACAAACAGCTGACATTTACATTTTAATTGGTCCACTGGATTGTTATGCTGCCTACAACTTATTCACAAAAAACATTAAAAGTGACGGACAATATAGTAACAAAAAAGAATGAGACTGTCAAACCTTCATGAGTGAGATAACTAGTGTTTCTATTCCGTTGTGTTCTGTCCCTATGAAGACAACTGCACGAATTAGCTTAGCGCTGGGTCAGGTGCCGTGTTTGCTATAGCAACCCAGCAGCCCATGGCACTCAGCCAGCTCGGCTTCACAAATTTCGGCAGACTAACACACTACTTTATCACACTCAAAAGACTCATGGATAAACACTTTGGAAGCTTGTCAGTTTTACAACGCAAGATATTAAGTGGTTGTAGTAGCTAGTTAGCGACTTAGCAGCAACTTACATACTCTTACAAAGATATTGTACCATTGTGATATTTAAGCTCTCTATTGCAGTGTTGACTCTAAGATTTATTGTTAAATAATCCCGGACAGACGACATTTTAGCGTTTTCATGCTGGTACTTCATGTAGCCTGTCTTTGCCTTCCACCATGTTGCTAGATCTTCTTTGTGATTTAATGGTGATTAGATACGTATTTGGCAGTGACATCATTGCAAAACACTCAATTACTTACATTTTTCATTAAGGAATTTTCATATTCAAGTATTCTGTTGAGTATTAATTAAGTATTGATTGCTCTGGTTCTGTGTACTGTTCTTACCTAAACTTGTATGATTTGATTGTCGTGCACATGCCACAAGGCCAGACCCCAAATAAACAATATTAGTTGGCATCCTCAAAATTCATCTGGGTTTGCTTTGTGCTGAACATACAGCTCTGCCATTCTACACGAAACCAGCTGCTAGAAATGTGGCAGTAATGATTAATGCCATCTTCAGCTTTGATTTTGCTGTTTGGAAATAAGGTGTAAATCCCTGTCCTGTCTATTTCACACATACAGTTTACAACTAGGATTTGTACTGGTGAACACGAGTAACAGCCCTTCCATGGTTACAGATTAGGATAAAAATGTATTTTAAAGGAAATTGGGTTACCTAACCTTAACCAAAAGTGACAAGGCTCTTGCTCTGGTGAAACTACTTTTAGTCTTGAAGATTGATTAAGTATCAAAAACTTAAAATAAAAAATGATCTAATCATAGTATTTTAGAACAGATTGATTCAAATGTATGATCCCAGAATTACAAAGAATTACAAAATAATGAATCATGCCCATATAGTTTGGGTATTTCTTTCAAATAGATTTGTTTGTGTTTTGTTGGTTGGATTATGTATTTTTACCTTGTTTGTGGTGTAGCTGTCCCAAATAATGAGTTTGCCGTCCTGGGAGGCACTGACCAAGAGCCTGTTGAAAGAAAGAACAATTCATCACAAACTGCAGAGAAATTTTCAGACCGTCCCGTTCATGAATGAAAGTGTGAAGCTGTATGCTGTCATCTCTTACTTCTCAATTTCAGCATGAATGATATCAAGTTACACTTTTGCACATCTGCATCAACTTGGAATGATGGTATTTAATGGCCACTTTATTGAGGTCCTACAACTGAAAAAAGGTCATTTTTGCTTCAGCCTTAAGACCATATAAATATGATCACAGTGAAAATATTTCATTACTGTGGCTATAATCAACATCATAGGGCTCAAAGTTGCCATGTTAGGTTGTAGAGGAATCTGAAAGCTGAGCAACATTACAGCATTTCTGGACATTGCTAATAAAATCCTAGGCGCTTTCGAGGCCTTTTGCTGACTTTTAGTGTTTCAGTGTGAAGGCTTCAGTGTAATGCCTCAAACAAAAAAGATTGCAGGAAATGTAATGTTTTGTGTTTTTAGTTACATGCTGTATTTTCCTACAATAACCGCAGTTTTTCTAAGATGAATTATTAGAAAGCCTGTTATTGCAATCTAGAGCCAGTTCCCAAATGACTTTGTTATCTGGGTGAATCTAACAAGAGTAACCACAGTGATGGTCCCAAAGCACACAGGAACAGGGAAAAGAGTGAGCACACTAAAGTCAGCTGGGAGTATGTAAATTTTAAGTACCTGACTGGTGTGAATGTGCATGGCACACCAGATGATAAAACAGGGCCAGATATGCTGTGCTGAAAGGATTTTTTTGAAGATTAAAATGGAGCTTCCCAATCTGAACTGATCTCAAAGGTCTTAAATAAATTGAATAAAAAAGGCAACTTCAGATTAGGCACAAATCTATATACAATGTAATTGTCTGTCAGTTGGAAAAAAAACCCATTTAAATATTTAGCACTTAGCGTCTCTTCAGATTACATCTGCATCATTGCCACAGTTGATGAGCTGTGCAGATGAAGACATGGCTGCTGTTTAATTTACAACCAGATTGTGTTGCTTGTCATTTATGTAGAGTAGCTTATTGTTTGAGTAACTCAGACAGTCAAGTGACAGTTAAACTTAGGGAGTAGAATCTTTACTTATTTTGTTTGCTTTTGTTGTGTAGCAATGTGTTCCATTTTCAGTAATACTTTCCATTCTTTCTATGACTCTCAGCTAGTCTAAATAGTTTTGATACCAAACTACACACAGCGGTACGGAGGAATGGTGAGCTTGTGAATTACCGGGAAGAGTTTACTTTCAGTAACTGTAATAAAAAAACTAATAAAAATACATAATAGTACTTAGTGTTGAAGTGATGTTGCTATGAAAAGATTGATCATTTATTACACATAAGGAATTTCTGTGGTTCTCTAGTGATAATGTATAATTAACAAACTGAATTCTTCAAAATTTTACTTAAAATCACCCAAAAACCCCCAGACACAAATCAAGGCAACTGTAATGCAATTGCAATTTACTAGTTACTGAGATGAGGTGTGTGCATAGTGCTGGGGACAAAGATTTACATGAAGAGATGTGTTACTATGTCTGCCTTTGCTACCCAGACTCAAAACAGTGTTAACAAATGAATATACTCTAAGCTTCTTTTATCATTATTTTTGTTGTTTTTATTATTGTTGGTTATTTCTTGCTATCAGATAGTGGATGACTTGAATTTCCTTCGGGATTAATTTAGTATCTATCCATCCATCCATCTTAAGTCCATTAATTTCTAGAACTGTTATGTTAATGTTGGCATGTAAAAACACCATCAGATTTATTTATGTAACTTCCTAAATTCCAAGCAAGACTTGTGTTGTAGCTACTTGCTTGCCAGTGTTAGCAGCACTGACTGATAGCTATGGTAGGCTACAATGGTTAGCAAATAACCACATTCACATTGAAAACACCACATCAGAGACACATGAGCTGCACTAAGACTAAATAAAATGAAAGAAGTGAGTGAGTAAGGCTAAAATTACATTGAAAACCCCTGTTAAAATGAACACTGGATGTAACTACCAAAAAGACAGCAAGCCTTTAGACCCAATTTTTTGGATTTGGGCAAGGGGTTGCGTCGGAGGGACTGAATTATTTAATAAACAGACAGTGTTAAACGTGATTACCTTGAGTCTGTGCCCCAGTGCATGGCATAGATTTTAGCCAGATGTCCCCTCAATGTCCTTCTAGTGCGCATCTGAATTCGGCCGACAGGGTCGATGTTTGCTGTGATCTAAACCGGGTTAAAAATAAAAAAATATTTCTTTTGCAACAAATTCACTGAGACAGACAGACATGCCATGAGAATATTCTCCCATGTGTAATACAACACACGTTTGCCCTTTCAAGGAGGTATGCAGTAAAAACTGTTGACATTGAAAAGGGATTTAAAAAGATCATGACATACATATGGATTTCTTACCTGAGACAAGGTAGCATCTGCACACGCTTTCCTGGCATCCTGAAACAAAACAGCAAAGTCAAAATCCATTCAGACCACTAACTCCTTGGAATGAGTTCTAACAGGAGCACATCATTATAGCTGGACAATTACCCAGTGGTGGGCCGTCAGGGCCAGCAAGGCCTTCTCTGCTGGCCTAAACACTATCAGAAGCACTGACCTACATTTACAACTTAAATTCTAATATTTGTTCCATGAAATTGTATTAATTTATTCCCAACTATTCTCTTCATTTCGTAGCGTTTCTCTTGGCTGCACTGCTTCCGGTACGTGTATGAGGATGGTGGATGTATTGTCCAATCAAATTTCAGCCTATATGTGTTGCCATGTCAATCTAATCTTCCCAGGGCCTTCAGAATCAGTAGTGCTGGCCCATGGAACTTAAACTATATTAGCAATGGGACTGTTTCTTTAACCAATCAGATTTCAAATTCACCTCTCAGGACCAGCTACCTGGCCCACAATGACGTCGGCATTTCTCCGTCCTTTGATTGGTTGGTCAGAGCAAAACTGTTACAGCCAAGTTCGACTAGCAAAACACGTCTGTAGCGATCTGCACACAATAATACATTTGAGATAGAATTTTTTACGCCCACAATGGCTGACGGAGGAGGAGAAATTGACTTGGTCTCGGACATACTGTGCGCATCCCGGGTGCTCCGAGCGCATGGAGAGGGCCAGCGCAAGGAGAAATTCGTGCTCACTACCAACAACTCCACAACAGTGTTCTGGAAAACATTCTTTGCCGGATACAGATTAGATTTCAAGATCACGAACAATTAATGGTTCTCTCCCTCCCCAACCACCACCCGAACTGCCTTGTTATATTGCGTTTTTGTATAGTATTGATGGTTTCTATAATTAACATGATAGTGCTGGTATTAAAAGGTGGATTAAGTTGGGTTAGTCCCCACTGGAGGCCCAGGTACCAAATGCACGGCCGCCACTACAATTACCAATATTCCTGAGTAACAAAATATATGATAATAGGCCTGATTCTTACAATTATGCTATTATTTAATAAGATAATGCCTGAGATTCATCTTTTACATGTTATGATATCTAATCAATTAACAAATATGTTTAACAAAATATAACAAAAATATGTTCAATTGCCAATTAACATTGTTTGGTATCATGCATGTTTGGTATGTCTTGCTATATTCTAGGTTTACAGCCACAAGGGAATGCTCTGTTTTTCCTGATGAAAGTTGCAGCCAACTGACAGCATTTTACATTGTCACTCCCCCATCGTGTAATTAAGATGCAATTAGAAAAATGCAATGATAGTGGCCACGCAGAAGCAAATAGAGGAGCATATTGAGTGGACAACTTGAACTTTAACATAATTACCTGTAGTGAAAGTATGTGTGTGTGTGTGTGAGAGAGATTATAATAAATATATACACACTAAAACACAATATTTGTGTTTTCAATTTATATTACATGTGAAGTGAAGTTTAGTTTTCAGCACACACTTGTCTGGATGTTTGGATGGTTAGGTTTGTTAAATGTAAGATATACTGGCTTCATCACACATCTTTGTCAAGTGTTTGATAATCAGATAATCTACTTTCTAGCCTGGTTTTGAGCATATTGAGCTATTTTTAGGCTACATAATGATAAGTGATGATGATATGTACCTCAATATTTTGAAATCTTACTACAGCACTTCATAAATGCTCAATTTAAACCTTTTATGCATACAATCACACCAGTATGATGTCTCCCTGAAACAAGTCTGCAATAAAAAAAATGTGTTTTATATTCATTGGCGCTCTCTTTTGGCACCATTTTAAACGTGCATGCAAAAGGGGGGAAATCACAAAAAAACAAAACAAAAGAAAAAACAGTGTTTATTTAATGATATCACTTGGTCAGTGCCATACCTCTTTGAAGCATGTAGTGTAAAGCCAATGAAATCTTTCTCTTTCAAATACTATAACATGCATCGATTGTACTGTATAGGTCTTCTAAAAAAAATTTCACTTTTATATAGCCTATTTTCCTACATTCTCCTGGACTATAACAAACTTTGCACTGTTTACCAGGAAATGTAGGTTTTTTTGTAGTTGTGTCATATGGTATTTTGAAGTGTCTCCTGTCCATTCCAAGACATTACTCCAGTAAGGGATAATTACTTGAACAGGACAAGAAAAAGTACTCTATACTCTTTATTTTACACTTATATTCACCAATACATTAGCAGACCAAGTTAACAATAATGTAATGCATATTGCATAGACCTGGGCCTACGCAATATCCTTAGGCACATGTCCCTTTCTGTTGAGTCAGACAGAACTGAAAGATCTGAAACCTACTGAGGCTTTGGTTGTGCATCAAATAAAGGCTATACATTACAAACTGAAATAAGCTACATTTAATTTTTTTTACTGTTGATTTTACACATTTATTAATTAAAACGATGAGCCCATTAATAATGGTCTAATAAATTACTCAGTTATAAAACAGGCATTTATTAACACCTTATTTTAGATTTTTGGGGTCAAAAATGTAGACTATTGGGTAATTTCACCTTCTGCCCTTGGTTACTTCTGGTACTTACATTATAATGATTGATATGATACTTAAAATATTTAAGATGAGTTTTAAAGCTGAAAGTGGACAAAACATGTTTTAGGCTATCTGACAAGATCTATAATTATTCCATCTTTCAATCTGTGATGTATACGCTCAAAAACTTGCTTTTTGTGGACACGTTACATTGATAATTAATAACAAACATGAAAACTTAGAAAATAAGAGTTTCTGAAATCAGTCAGACTGATGACTGACTGTCATAGCTCACAGCTGCCTGGAGTCAAGTTTTACCAGACCACACTGAAATCTGGTTTGGTAAAACCTAAGGAAGGTGAAGGACTTACTCTGATCTGGTTCTTGAGTTGCTCAGCCTCCTGGCGTAGCTGGTCCAGTTCACTCATTTTCCTCTGCTAATGCTGTGCTTTGCTCCACCGCCTAGACTCTTGCTGATCTACAGAAGACAAGAAATGGAGGCTCAACACACTGATCATATACTTAACATTAAATATGGGTAGGGCAGCACATCTAGGACAGACTTATGTTCAATCCTATTGATTCAGATAGCACATATTCCATATAAGATTTTGACAACATCTGGTATGCCACTGAAACGTCATTGAATTACAGCAAAGATCACTGTTTCTAAAAACTTAACAGAATCAGAATCACATCATCTCAACATTTTATAGACAGCTTAAGACTTGTTCTTACAAGCCTTAAGCTGTCACCTAGCAACAGGCACTCAATAAGCGACTTTAGGCTTCAGATAGCTATTTTGAGGATAATGTTGAAGTATTCCTTTTTCTTCTAAAACACAGTAGTAAACCCCTGGGCAAAAATGTGGTCAGAGTCACGAGCAGCTGATAATTAGTCAAAAACATTTAAAAAAAAACAATATGGCAAAAAAATGACAAAATGTACCCCCTTTCTGTCTGATCGTCAAACCAAAATTAAAGAAAGGTTTAAGGCTGCAAATTTTAAGAAAGCTAGAGTGAGAGACCAGCGTTTCTTTGAACTACTGAAACACAAAGGTGCTCAGCTGATGGGTAAGGATTGGTGAAGCTGTCAATGCTCTTGCCTCTGGAGGTAAATTCCCCTCCAATGTCACTCCTGTAATCCCGGGACACAGTTGATTCAGCTCCTCCAGACAATCCGGTTAAGACAAAACCTGCTGATGATCCTAAAAGCAGTGGCTATCCCACTGACCCCAATCCTCTGGTTGACGCCCTTAGACCTGTAGAAAGGGAACTAAACTAGTCTTTCATTTAAGATAAAAATATATGAATGATATGATACCTACGCTGGCATCTGATGAACAAACTATAAATGTTCTAATGATATAAATTACGTAACTGCTTGTACAAGATCAGTAAAACTAAAGTTTTAAGATTAGGGATTTTAAAATGGCTCTGAATTGCAACAGCTTTTCACAGATTTCTGATTAGGTCATAGTCACGATTTATATACTTTTTTTGTTAATTATTCTTTAATTAATTTCAAATAACTATATGCTGTGAAATACATTAAGTTACTGTACTGCTTTCAAGACCACAAATGAATACTTTGGTGAAATTAGTTTCCTTGTGTGAAATCTGTGCCTCCACCGTGCCACTGTCAAATACAAAATAAACAGCATTTGTTTAGTAAAGTGAGCTTACCTGCCTGTTCCTCTCTTTTAATGAGCCCTCTGTCTGGGAGTGTTCAGACCTCTTGAATGAACACCTTATCCTTCAAGTGCCTGACATCTCAGTAGCTACCTGCCACCTGATTGGTTATTACAGCTAAATGGGTCTGTGTCTAAGCAAGGCGATTTAAGACCCTAATCTTGATTATAAAAATGTCTCACAGTAACATCACTGTCAAATTCTTGCCTTCACCATACTAGGCTCTCTTAAAGAGGAAAGTAGTTGACGTGTTGATATCATCTTTCATGAGACTATATAGAAGCATACAAATCTTGTACATTAAAAAAAAAGGTGTGCCACATCAGAAAAAATAAAAAACCCACCCCCATAATAACTTGTGCCAGTTGAAATTAATCAAGTCTGTTAAATAACAACTGCTTGCTGCCTTTCTGACATGTTCTCCCACTACCTCTGTAGAAAGACTGAGGCCCATTTGACTACTAAAGCTAGTTACATACTTCAGACAGACCTTTCAGACATTTGTGCAAGACGTATAGGCTTTGACGACTTACCAAAACCAACATTCCAACAGATACATTGCCCAATTCAACAGAATTAGCATATTTTCTTCTTATATTTTTACAAATCAGAAGTACAAAGGCGTATTAGAGCCACTGTAATTTAAAAATAATGTTATATATTCTCAGATGTATGAAGTCATAAATTTGCGGGGAAAAAAACATAAAAATAGCATGGAACCCAAGCATCTATAAGTGGCCGGTGGGAATGTTCCTTTGGCTGACTGGCAGCACGTTCACTTGAGACTTAGACGCCTTGTTCAAATCTCGATGGATGTACCCCCTTTGCTGTAACAATTGCTTTTTTGCCAAGAATCCATGTGTGATGAAGTTGATCCCAAGTAAAGCGATGTGGATTCTTGACAAAAAACACTTGACTGCGTAGCGCATCTAACTGCACATTTAGTGCAAAATACACTGAAATATATATACATATATACATACATGCAGGTACATATATACATACACGCATATATACAAATATATACATACATATACACACAAACACAACTCATTGTGTTGACAGCAGTGAAGGCAGCTGTATTCACTATATACAGTACCAGCAATCGACACATATACTTGTTAATTTTTTGCAGTTCAATTAATCTTCTGCCAAGGATAATTGTGCTTTATCATCCACTGTGAATACTAGCTACTATACTATACTACACCTCCCTGCTATGTGAATGACAATTGTTGGTTCCTATAAAGCAAACCAAAATCTAATTATTTGTTTTTAATTTGCCAGGTGATACTAGACGTCTTCTCTTTGCCATGTCTCTGTGGCAGTCGGACTATTGATATCATAGCACCATGCTGCCACTCTGTGAGGGTGAGTGTGTGATCAAACTGAGCTTAGAGCAGAAGCTCATAATGACGTCGGCCACAGCAGCAGACATCAACAAAAAGCAGCACTTCAATCTGCAGCAGGGCAACAAGGCAAAAGTCCTGGAACACTGTGCTCTAAAACCCAGCGAACACATCCAGGAGTAACAGTAAGCATCCAACAGAGATAAGGATGATGTGTTGACGATTCTGAAACAATAAAATGTATGCTTTTATCTGGTGGACGATACGTTGTCAACTATATTATTATGGAGCCAAAGGACAGCTAATCTTGCTCCAAATAAAAGAAAGCAGTAGAATCCTTCTGGTATACAAATCTGACATTATATTTTACATTACATTTAACCATTGATATTAGTTGTTCTAAAACTGCCCCTAGAAACAATAATATTTTAACGCTTGGTTAACTGCAATTTTTGTTAGTAGGGACAGGTGCTTGGCAATGGTGGCACAGGTGCAATTCAGAGAACGCTTTCACTTGTGCTGATGGCCGGAGCATTAAAACTGGAGCTTAACAGAGAGTCTCAAGCTCACTGCCTCACTTTCAGGAAGCTATTTTTAGAGTGGTGGTGGGGGAGGAGGAGCAGGCAGACTTCACATTTTCCAGCCACTCCTATCAGCTCCAACATCTCAAGCACAATACAATGACAATGAGAGAGGAAGTGTAATTTGACTCCATACTTACATGCACTTACATGCACAACCACACACTTCAGTGGCATTTCATTCTCCTCTAAGGTCATGCATGCATCCATTAATCTGTGATTTAAAAATAGAGGTTGGTTGGGTGGTCTTTTAATTTTCACTTTTCTACTTTTTCATGGCACTAACCAATTAAGCATAATACCACAAAATTAAAACAGATTTTTTGACACTTGCAATTTAGTAAAATAAAAAAAAAGAAAAGTGTTTTAATTTTGTGGTATTGTGCTTAATTGGTAAGGAGAAAAAAATCAAACTATTTTAGAATATGGTTGTAACATAAAACATGGAAGAAGTTGATGACATAAAAATGTTTTGGTGGTATAAGCCACAGGCAATACTACTCAGTAAAACATTTATGCATGTCCAATTGATATAATACAACCAACCCTGTACTGTATTATCAAAAATTGGCGATTTGTTAATAAATATAACAGGCACCATAACTAGCAGATTCAAAACAATAAACACAAAACGGAAATCTTGTCCATTGCTATGCTTTCACATCTCACAACAACAACCCAGGTCACTGATTTTTTTCTTGTGAGCTCCTCCACTCACAGTCCACGGCTTTGTTTCCAAGTGGGAAACTTAAAATATATTCTACTGGGACTTGTTAGTGTGTTAGTGTACCCCGTCAAACTGGACCTCTATACCTGGCATGTGGCAGATTTTCCAAAATTCTATATAAATGTAACATCACTTCCACAGCAACATAATTGCAAAAATTATGAAACATTGCACTGCGATTTTCAATATTGTGCAAACCTAGTCAAATGTTTTGATGTGTTGTTAACAGGCCTTGTACACCTTGCTTTGCAAACATTTTGGTCTGAGGCTTGGCTAGTGGAATAAGTTGTGGAATAGTCAGACAGGGATATGTTCTGCTACACAAGAGGATACAAGCAAGGGAGGGAAACTGGAGGACAGAACTAGATTAAACTAATGAGAATGAACAAGCGGAGGACAACAGGGAGAGGAGCTGTTAATTAACCCACTGGTGAAGAGGAAGTAGGCTGGTTAAACTTCCAAGCAATGAAGACCAAACAGAGTTCAACAGGGCTTCTTGGTCTAACCAGCAGAAGAGAAAAACTCAGGGAGGCTACCAAAAGACCTGTAGCAACACAAAATATTAGTGGTTGCTCACTTGGATGATAATATAAAGAAATCTATGTACTGAAGATTTTGGCAACCTGCTGTGACAGGAGGATACTGTGGCCTTACGCTTAAATGGTTGGACTGGGAGCAGTGATGGACCAAGGACTATTTGAATGACATTTAAATATCTGAGCAGCCAATTTTATTTTATGCTTTTGTAATTTGTGAAGAATATAGTAATCCAATACTGATCAGCAGGCAAATCACTTAGATTGCTTAGAGGGGGCATATTTAATTCTTCATGTATATTTGAATGATGTCTTCATGAATATTTTGAAACACCAATAACCTATAGATGTTGCCATAGCGCTGCCATGAAAGGCAGATAAACAGACCAATGTATAAAAATAAACAGTTTGCAGAAGTGGGGCAGAAATGGTGGTCTAAATAATTTAAGACACCCTGCCTGGACACCAGCTGCCCCACCCCTTACACAGAAGGGCTGCAGTTCTGTCTGATTGACTGTCTTCGCTGCAGGACTGTAAAGTATAGTGAAGTACTTCAGATTGTCATTTAAGATTAGGGCCTTTAATACCCCATGGTACACCTAGACTTTATTGCAAGTCAGTCAATAGCCTGAGCTTGCGCATCTGTCAGCATGCTGACTCCAGCGTAGTATGTGCTGCAGAGTGAGCGAGGCTTCCTTTATAAGGGTGTTTCCCTTTCCCCATTCTCTCTTCCTGTAGCTATTTTGTCAAAACACTCAATGGATGTGGCAATAGTGCATCCTTTACAATGCTTTATGGTTTATACTACAAAATTGCACTTGCCACTGGCAAGTATTCATCTATCACCCAGATAGAAGTTTTATAGATTACATGGCATCTTGATAGGCAAACCTATAATAATAATATCATAAATGGAGGGACAAAAGCTACTTGTCTTGCATGACCGAAAATGGAAAATTTACAAGTATGTACTCCATGAATGTGCATCTGCATACCAAGAAGCTGAGCAAGTTCTTGTTGATAGAACCCTGTCCTATTAACCAGAGCGGAGACAAGAGACACATGCACAGAGACAGAATTATGTCCCATTTCTACATGTTGCAGTGAACGGGGAGCCACACTACAACTATTAAGGTCTCTGAGCATTCTTCACAATGAAGTGCAAGACATAATGTAATATAATGTGTGAGTAGTCATATTTGTGTAGCATGTCCGTCTATTCCCACAACATCCACAATTTTTTTTTAATAGTTACAAAATAGAAGTGACCATCTTAGAGATGGCCAAGATATTCAAATTTTTGTTTCTATTGTACCTATTCAAGCACAAGCAAAGTAATTGAAAGAGCTACTAACAGCACATGTATACTGTAAATGTGTGTCTGAGTCAACTGGGGCTGGGCTGATATACCAGTTTATCCAGAGCTGCAATTCTTTAAGTATGAATTTTATAATTGCAGTCAAATTTCTGAGTAAGTTGGGTTCCACACAGGAACATGAGAATATTGAGAAAATGGATGACAAAATTGTGTCATTAAATAATCCCAGCTGGTGGCCTTTTTGCATTACGATGTGCATGGTATGAACTAATCACAATCACAGCCTGGGATAGGCCAGCAAAGACTGTGGGAAATCATGGCCTTGGGGTCATCTCAGTGTTTTCTCGACAATACTCTTATAACCGCTTCATTCATTCAAGTTATGTGGCGAGCTAAGGTTAGCAAGCATCCACCAGCAACAGTATAATATTACTTCTTCCATTCCCCTACCACTCTTGTGAATACCTGTGCAACTGCCGATCAACGCAGTGATGGTGGCCAATAGGAAAATTTTGACACATCGCCTAATCCTGTTGGCATCGTTGCTGGTCACATTCCTCAGATTGCAACAAGTAAAGCTGATAATTCAAGTTGTAAGGCTGGGCATTCAGGTTAATTTGTTGTTTCTGGATTCTGTTTTATTCCAATTTTGTCATGAAAATGTTGTTCTCATTAAATTAATTACTAATTACACAATTGAATCTTTCATTTTGGTCAAATCAAAATATAGCATAGTAATGTGACAACATGGCAAAGTATTATTTTCATAAGATTAAGTACTCAGTAAAAGTATTAAGTAAGAGTAATGCTTGCACTTTTAATTGTTAACTGCAGTAAAATTCATGAAGATTAGTATTACAGTTTGAAATTTCAATTATCCTCAACACTATATTTGTTCAATTACTGCACTATGAAAAGCTCACAATAAAGATGGTCTAGAAGGCACCATTAGTCAGCCTGTCAGCCACAGGAACCCGGATGCAGGCACGCATGCACAGTGTGTAATGTGGATTTGTTTGAGGAAATGACAACATGGCAAACAGCCGTGACAGCACTGCTTGTGAAGACAAAGTCTGAAGTGTGTTTGTATTTTGGATTGTATTAAAAGTGCTGATGGATACTCGATTGAAGATGGCAAACCTGTCAGCAGAATGTGCAAAAAAAGTTGCTGCATTAACTTGATGTGGGGACTTTGAAATGGGGTAGAATGTCATGGTTTGTTAGTCTCACTTGCAAATAGTGTAAAAGCATTACATATTGTTCTGCTGCTGTAACATTATGCTTCCTGTGTCTGAGGTAGACTAGTCACTCAGTCCTCATGGCAACATTATGTAGTTATGTCACGCAGCCAACATATTTCACTCACTTAAAATCCAGCAGTCATCACTTTTACAGACTCAAAAGACTCCTGTCAATTAATGTGGGGCTCATTTACATTACTATCACTGTCTTCTTAAGAAGAAATAAAGCAAAAAGGGTACTTTATTGATCCCCGTAGGGAAATTGATTATCTGCATTCAAACCCATCCTCAATGAGGAGCACAGGGCAGCCAATACAAGCAAATGCAAACACACAACAGCGTCCAGGGACCAACTCCAGCTCTTCCACCTTACCTTGGTCAGGGGTAATGGCAGAAGTGATTAACCTAACACACACGTTTTTGTGGGTGGGGGAAACGGCAGCAGACACAGGGAGAACATGCAAACTCCACACATAAAGTTGACCACGGGATTCGAACACACAACCTTCTTGCTGTGAGGCAACAGTGCTAACCACCACGATATATAACATTACCGGAGATAATATAGTTTAATCATGCACTAGTAACTTTATTTTATCTTATTTAACAATTATATTTTTTATCCCTTTCATAATCTTGTGTAGTAATAGTACCATCTTTAATGTAAATGTACTGGGCATTTAATATTTTCATACGTTTACATAGGGTTTTGACCAATAGGTGATATTTTAATGCTTATGCAAACAAAAGGTGCTTCATTTGCAGTTTCCAATTCAAAATTTTATGAAATAATTTCTGTATATGTATCAGTATTTTCAACATATTCAGCGCTTTTTAAAAATACTGTGATAATATTGATAACCATATACTCACATCGCAATTAATGTCTTCATTGCCTGTGTGAGTATTTTGAGTTAAGTTGGTGGGGTGAAAGGAGGGGGAGGGGTGACATTAAGTGCTATAAAGAAGTAGTGCATGGCAAATGCAGCTCAAACAACCAGGTCACAAAAAGGACCGATGATGCAGTAAGAAGACAGAAGGCAATGCCTCCGGGTCATTTCTTAAGAGCCCCATACAATCCCACTCACTTTGTCACATGCACTCAGACACATTGTAAGACCTGGTATTTTCTGTCAAAACTAGTCAACAACTCTCCCTGTGTTTACAATGAAATACAAAATCATGTACAGCTTAAGGTAGGGTAGGTAATTATTTGGTAAAATAAATAAACATTGTAAAAGACAATGTTATATTTGAAAAAAATCATCTTATCATTCTAAAAGCTATAAATTATTTCATTTGGACCTTTTGAATCTTTTGCCCGTTACCTACAGTGTGCGCCTGTCCACTCACTGCACAAGTCGGGATTCTCATACCCAGTGTCACAGAATCTTCACGGAGGCTTATAGTGGTCACATGTGTGTATGTGCACGCATGTGTGAATGGTAGGGATGCACCGATGTATCGGCTTAACATCGATAACATCAATATTCACATAGTTGACTGGCCCATCGGCAAATAAGGTGCCATTGCCGATGTTAATCTGTTGTGACTCGTTAATTTTGCACAGGTACATGTGCTGTTCTGGGCCACCGACCTACGGCGGTACCTAATTTTCTCCATGACACGTTCTGGCAGTGTGCCATGTGTGGTTTGTATTGAAACGAAAATAAAATAAAATGTTGGCTGAGTGGGAACATTATACTGTTTCGGATCAAGATAAGCAACCTGCTGGCTTCGCTCAGATGGAGTCCGATCCCATGTATTGCATCGCGACCACACTGGATCCCAGACATAAGGACCATTACTTTGATGATAATGTTAAACACCGTTTATGAGACCGACGCTCAAGGGACAGCGGATTGCCTAGCAAGAGGGCATGGACGGAGAGGGCGCGGTCTACTCTACGTGACAAGTTCGAGGAGATTCTGGAGGAAAATGGACCAGAAAGCCCAAGAACAAAAGCAGCAGAACAACTTGATAGTTTCCTGGCAGAAAGCCCAATTCCCCAAAATGAGCCATCACTCAGATACTGGAGAAATAATCGTCTCCATTTTCCTGAACTGGCGCAAATGGCACACAGATATCTATGTACTCAATGAGCGGCTGTTCAACTCTGCGTCTCACATCTTGGATGAGAAAAGAAACAAACTGAGCTGCAACAAGGCAGAGATGCTTATCTTCCTCAAGAAAAACATGCATCTTACAAAAAAAGAAGGCTTTAAAGCACTGGCAATTTTTTTCTTTTTATCATTGATATGCTGAAGCGGAGGCCCACTGAACGGGAAACTTTTTCTCAGAGGCCAATTTTTGTTTGGCAAAAAGGTCCATGTTCAAGTTCCATCCTAATATAAATTTTTGAAGACAAAAGAGGTAAAATATTTCCCTAATTATGTCATTATTTGTTTATGATTGCATTTACACTTTTTGCACTTATTTTGTTCGACTAAAATAATGATTTTGTTGAGCAAAGTCCCAAAATATTCTCATTGAGTAGTTTGTTGTATATCAGGCTGAAAGGGCTTTTGAAGAAGTTATCTTTCAAAAAACAAATCTTTGGTACTTGAGAATGTTATGCAGCATATTAAAGGTTCATTCATAAATTAGAATGATGGAGTTTGTGTTCATTCACAGATAGTGTAACAAAAGGTTGAATGACTTTAAAACAGTTCAGTTGTTTTTTATAAAGAGGATTTCTCTCTTTCCGTGACAAAAAGGGAATGAATAACAACAAAAACAAAATAAAAAAATGTTGGTTTCCATTACCGGCCAAATTGTTATTTTAAATATCTGTATGGGCCTCATATTTCCATATTGGTGCATCCCACTAAACTGAACACAATCATATACTGTATACTGTATGTGAGTTTATACATGTACGCGTGCGTGATCTCTCTGTGTGTGCTTTTAGTACAATGCACATACTTTCAGTGGTGTGTGCAACATAATGATTTCAGGTAATAATTTTATTTCCCTAACATGCTGAGTGGAAGTAGTTGTAGTTGGATATGGTTGTAATGCATTCGTCTCTCCAGTTGTCGGAAGGCAGCGCACCTTCTTGTGTTTTGGGTCGTTTCTTTACAAGGGGTGGGAATTTATGGGGTGTATACTTTCAAAATCCTGCTTACTCCCTGCTTCCTCCAACATTACCTACCCTACCTTCAACTGCACGAAGGTGCTAGTTTCTGCTTATTACCCAATCTCAGTTTACTCAAATTAGCAAGAAGCTTCAAGATAAGTCTAATACCTAGGGTTGAGACCCTTTTCCATTTTTTTTGGCCCCAGATTCAACCTAGTATAGCTCAGCATTGAGTGTTAATAGAGCTTGTGAAATTTGTTCACAGAAAAGTTGTCCCAAACCGAGGATTTCATTTAGTCTTTTTCTTATTGCTCACAGCATCCTGTTTTGGTGGGTGGGACAGTACACAAATGAGCCACAGCTCTGATCGGTTCGCTCATGTCCACATAAACAACAACCAGCTGCTGCCTAGTTATCAAATAAAATATTTCTTTATATGCTACATGCAATATCTAAAAAATCACCAATCCTGAGTCTGTAGAATCACTTCTAGCCAGTAGCTACCAAAAGGGCTTGTGTGTGTCTCAACAAAGTTTATCTGTGCGCCTATTTGTAGACTACTTTCATTCTCTTTCATTCTTCATTTTAAGGACTCTCTCTCTCATTTTTGCGATGGAAGATTTCTCTTCCATGTTTAAAGAAAAAGCACTTGTGACACATCAGTACAGTCCACAAACACAACAGCCCACACTGCCGAACCAATTGCTACCGGTTTCCTTTATACTTTTCAGCTACCAACATTTGTACATTTCAAAGCTCGCCAATCCTGAGTCTGTGATTGTTTTTTTTTGGACTGGAGGCATTCTTTGAAATATACAAGGATGGTGTGACGTTGCAACGTTCAGCCTTCTTAAACCGATGTCTGTTTTTTTTTGCCTGCTTTACATAAAGGTGGGTCATGCATGGGGCCAGGGGTGACATGATTTCATACACGTTTTCACAGACAACAATCTACTTATATGCAGAAGGGCAAGGAAAAACTGGTTTTGCACAATATGTCCCATTTAACAAATACGGATTCAGATCCTAAATTATGCCACACCCTCAGATATGTCCATCACAAATGACAAATATGTACTACTAATAGCATGCATCAAGTTTGTAATTACTATAAAATATATAGATTGGGTTGAATTTTTTTGTTGTTGTCCTTTTGGGCATTTGATGAAATTGATATAAAAAAACATTCTAAAATTAGTGTAGTATTTGTTTTGTGGTTTTCTGTTTTTTCAAATATAAACAGCAAACATTTCCCTGTTCAGAGAGCATCTGTGTGTGCATGTGTGTGCATGTGTGTGCATGTGTGTGCGCGAAAGCATCTCTGCTTGTGGGCAGGGCACTGGCTGCTGTGAAAGAGTTGAAGGCAGAGACACACTGACCATATCTATAACACTCGAAGGTAAATATGTTGCGCCACACTAAATGTCTACCATGGTAATCTCAGCTGATTGACAAGTCACTGTAGGTTTGATTAGCATACTGGAATCCCAATACTGTCACGTTATCAACCATATTAGAGGCCACAGCTAATCACAAAGAATATGTTAATGGGGCCACCAGGCAAACAATCGTCTGTTCAGACTCCAATCTCATCTTCCTATCATAGGCTTCGCTGACCAATGTGAGATTGGATTTGGGCCAATCACGCCACGGAATGGTGTGGCAGCCCGCCCCCGCTTGTGTTAAAGACATGTTTGGATGGCAATATAGACAGCAAAATGGACACTCATTGCAGAATAGCTTATAGTTAAGAAAGCCAGCCATGAGGAATAAGAAAAAATTGTTTGGTAGAAAGACAATGATCTGGATAACAACTGAAAAACATGTCATTGTGGTCTTGAATGTAAAGTAGTAATCTGGGAGAAATAAAATGGATTTCAAGCTCTAGGAATGGTTGAACTGAAAATAAGAAGGCCCCAGAGCTTATTGTGCTCCAGTGAAAGTAGAGCAAAATCCTGGGGCTAAATTGAGTACGCTTAAGCTGACACAGTTACACTACGCACTGTTTAGGGGGACAATTCAGACAAAAAACAAAAACTGTAATCAATAAGCTACCTTTGAAAAAACAGGTGCAAGTTACTCTGGATTCTAGGAGAGAACTGATCTCCTTTTCCTTCGGGTTTAATTTTTCCAAGACATTAGTTTCAAAAAAGAAAGAAAGAAAAGAAAATTACACAAAATAAACTCCAAAGATGATTGACTAAATATTCTCATCCTATTTTGGGAAAACTATGACAACATTTGCAAGTTCATCTTCGAACAGAAGGTCACATTATACTGCTAACCTATACCATTTAGTTTCCAGTGACTTCATTAGCATAAGTTATGTTTATCCTTCCATATAAGCACTGTCAGAGCCATGTTAAATCAAGGTAGGGAGCAGCATACAGAAACATGCTGGCATTCTGTTTTGTCTTAATGCTTCAAATGCCCTGATTTCCATTATCAATCAGCCATTATAAAGCCATAATACGTCAGTAGAGATCGCTGAACACAATTTTTCTGAATAAATGTGTGTTTCGAAGACCAATTAACTCCAACAAACTGTGTGTTTCGGTAATAGAATGGTATGACACAAGTCTCCGGTCGAATAGAGAACTCGGGAGGAAAGCCCTCTCATTGAAAACACGGTACCAAACATGAAGGCATATCAGGTGTGTTTCAACAAAGAAGGTTGGCATGATGTTCTGTCTCACCCTGTGCACTTTACCTTGCGACGCCCGCCAGTGCTGCGCTCTGCTTTACATTGAGCCCAGTGTAAGGCGAATAATTTGCCTCGAGGATTCAATGTAATTGAATACCTCCATTTAGTCAATCGTTTCAGCCCTAGAAATGTGATAACTCCCTTAAGTGTAATGATTTATTTGGAAAATCAAGTACACTCACTGAAGCATCTGTTCAAGGGGGCAGTCCATATAAAAGCATGCCATACATAGGCCCAAGAGTGACCCATGCATTCAAAGAATATCTGACAAATCTGAAGCAAATGCTTTCTATTTATGCAACGTTGTGTCAGATCCATTAAAACCCTTTTGAAGAAGGGATGAAGGCTTTGCTTTAGAAAGCCATTTTACAGGACAGCATTGAAATTGTAAGCATGACAAAACGTTTCTACATCAGTGGACTTGGGACCAGAGGCATAAAGTATATGGTTCCATTTCCTTGATATCACTACTCATTGCCTGAAAGCTAAATAACGAACAATGTAGATGAAGTATTGAGCTTCTTCCACCCTTTAATAGGTTGACTGTTCCATAAATTTAAAAGATAGCCACAAAAGTAACTGCCTTTCTACTGAGTCGAGCAATAGGATATTGTATGTAATTATATCAATGTTAACAAGCCAGAAATTGACTGGCAATATTGTTAACTGTTAACTGAAAATAAAAAAACCCTAAATAGATTCAATTTGAGTTCACTGCACACTTCAATTTTAAGGACACCAAGAATATGTTGACTGTGAAGTTCAAAGTCCCAGAACAGAGGTCTGCAGGTGGTACTTTATTACTGAAGTAAATTCAAACATCAATTTGAGAACTTTATCTTTTGCAAAGAGTACCAAAAACTAGTAGTAGAGCTGAGAGTCAAGTAGAGCTGTCAATTTGAATCACCCAAGTTCTAACATATGTCCATCATAACTGATCAAATCTATTGAATTATTTAGACCTGGCAAATGGCCATTTTATGTTACCCAAAGTGATGTCTTCAAATAGCCTAATTTTGTGTGACAAAAACAAAACAAATCTAAAGATGGGAAACACTGAAAACAATGCAAAGCATAACATCTTCATCTAACTCATACGGCCCTTTTAAGTTTTCATTTTGTACTGTATATATACTGTTTATACTGCAGAGACAGTAAAAGAGAAAGAGTGGTATTGCTGTAACCACTATAATACTACTTCTATCACTTCAGTGCAACCAGTGAAATTTTAGATAGCCTGCAAATGTGGGCAGGTGACACTAACGAGGTGGATTTGTGTGCAGTGTAGAGCAATATTTGATTATTATTTTGATAACTTAATCTGGTTATTATTGGAACAATTACCTGACTAATCAGGAGATTAACGTAACAATCAATCAATACCTCTTCAGCAAATATTCAACTATTAACTCATTTAGTGACTGTTATAGACATGGAAAGGAACACCAACAAAGAAACAGTTTTTGGAAAATACCATTTTAAACATTATTTTTTAGCATTTTTGCTTTATTATGATAGATTTAGAAGAAAGATAGCCAGGAAGGACTGCGCAGAGAGAGGGGATGACATACAGCAAAGGACAAAGGTCAGAATCTAACCTGCAGTATGTGGCATGCACTCTACCAGGTGAGTCTCTGGGGTGTGGAAAGTAGCTTTTGAAGACTTTAACTGAAATACAAGTCAAGACAACTTTCTCAGTTGGTCGCACCAGCACATGATTTTGGTACAGCATGGTATGAATTAGTGCTGCACGATTTATCTAATCGCAATCGTAATCGCGGCATTAGCCTGTGGGATTACATAACTGCAAAAGACTGCGATCTAGCTTGTTAAAAAATGTGAGCGTGAGAACGATTGAGTGCAGTCTACGAACATGCTTATAATTCGCAGATGACAAATTTGTCTCTGAAGAATGTAAAGATGTTACAACTCAAATACTGTGATCATTTACCAATCTGATACAAAACTTCACTTCAAGCCATTATAAGTGTGAATGACTGTTGTCAACATTAACAGATTATTTATTACCACATTGTATTCATCTTTAAAAAGCTCCTCTCTTAGTTATGAAACGCTGTAGTGGCTTGGTTGATTTTTGACAATATGTTGACTTGTTTTTTTCCTCTAAATTTCAGCTCTAAATAGGTCTAAAAATGCAACATTTCAGTACCAAAAATCTAAATGTTTCCTGCACTACAGTGACCATGAGGCCTGCAGTAAAATTCTAGGGAAAACTTCGTAAAGGTTGCTAGAAATTATTTTCAAACACCCAAGACTTGATGATTTCTTTTCTTCATTTCTGACCATCAGTCACTCTGGCTAAAATGTGTCACGCTTCATTTCAGTTCAAAATAGTCTAAAATCCTGTTGAGTTTTTATTATCAACACTGTTAATGATATTGACTATTAGTTGCAGGCATAGTGTATTTTCTACACTAATTGCTGCTGAGTGGTTGCTACAGTTCTTTCATTCAGTATGCTGTTATGGCAACTTAGAGACACGGCTAACAATCTACAAAAACGCATGTCAATAACAGTAATAAAATATAAAATGAAAACTACAGAATAGAATATATTTAGTGCAACAGTATCCAGAGCATAGTGGGAAAGATTGTTAAGAAGAACAGGACAGCTATCAAGCCGTCACGTTAGCTTAGCTTGTTAGCTGTTTTCTATTGTTTCAATCATGCTTGTCACATAATGGTAAATACAGCAAGCAGTGGATAACTGGAGCAAGAAACTTTAATTAAAGACAAAGTGTTAAAAAAGAAAATATCGATTTTCATTTTAAAAAATTGTCCTAAATCAGAAATTCGAATCAATTGATAAAATTGATTCATTGCCCAGCCATAATCAATAATAAGTCTTTTTCACCAGTACATGCTTCTTATCTTATAATTCTAGTAAAAAAATAGCCAGTTTGAAGGATGCCACCCAATTGATGTGTATTGCATTGCATGTCTGTGTTCTGCTGTTTTTTTTTATTTTCTGTACCACCTTGCTGGAGCAATGCTGAGATCCTAGGGAAAATGCAGACCTTCATTCAGTGCTTACTGTTTGAGCTTCCAAGAGAGGATCAAGTGTGTATGTTAAGTCACATGACAATTAGCCCACTCTTTTAGTCAAATGATTGTGGCCCCTCTTGTTGGACAATGGAAGAAAGCGCCAACTACAGCTGACTTTCACAGACATCTCGTGATTCAGGTTTGGTCACATTTTCCCTGTGGTAGTCAAATCCACGGTCTTGAAAGTAAACAGACAATAAGTTGGACACTATTCAAAGCACGGTTGAGTTTGGGGTACGACACATGCAAAGCACCGCCAGGGGTTATGATGGGCTTTCAGAAAGGATATACAGCACATGGGTACTGACAGGCTTTTGTTTGGTTGACTAAACGGTCCCATTACCACTTGGTTTGACTATTCAAAACAGTGACTCGGAGCTGTTGCCCAATGGTGACAAGCTATACAGAGTATGCAAAATATCACCTGCAATCAAACCACCAGCTAGTCACAGTAGTCTCAACAAAATTAATACTGGGGTAAATAGTCTGGTGAAATTTTCTGTGTTGTAAGCTTCTCAGTCCAGAGCTCAAGATGCCCTTAATATAAGAGGTGAAACATCTTCAACCAAGTTCAGTGGCCCTTAACTCAACCCTCCTTTGCTTCCTCTCTTGTGTAATGATTCACAGAATGTCTCAAGACTCATCATTTGAAGTATGATTGATCTAGTTTTCTCCCACCGCTAATCAGACCATGATTTGAGATGAAGAGAGCGCACACTGCAAGTCAAACAATTCAGAATTAGTGGGAGAATTCTAGCAATTCATGCTAGCATTCCCCTGAATCTTAAACTATCTTTAAAAATAAAAAGCATGTCTACAATGGCAATGAGACTGCAGCAGAGCTAAGTAGGCAGAAAGTAAGGAATACAGCTAGACCTAGGTCAAAAAATAATATTTGTTCATCTTTAAGCCAAAGCAGAGTTTCTGACAAAAACAGCTCAACAGATGTTACTTGGTAACAGAGCGCTAAAATTAAGATTCAATCATTAGCCCACTGTTTCCTATGAATGTGCAGCACACAGTGATGAAATTCAGGGCTCCAGACTATTTTTTCCCAATATGAGTACCTTATTGACAATCTTAAGAACATGACTAAAATTGAAATGCCCGTGGCACTTTCATATTTTTTCCATAATTGTATTACTGATAAATGCTTTCCTAATAAATAGACAATTTTAAGGTATAACAATCTGTTTTATGTTAGTGGGAAAAGTCACAAATCAGAGTAGTAGTAAGTACTGCTACTAAGTTAAGTTAAATAAAATGCACCTCTGTATCTGTCCCTGCATAGCTTGCGCTTCATGCTGTTCATGTGCTTTACAATGGTTTCATGTTTGAAGTGTGTGGTGTCGGTCGCAGTCTGCAAACTTTTTTCTATCTAGTCTCACTAACAAAATGCACGCTGGAGACCAGCGTGCATTTACACTTGTTTGGCGTGTATTTTGTGGAAAGTTGATAATGAAGCAAAATTTGCAAAACTAAAAGTGTAAAACGGTAATTGAAACAAACTTTGGCTTGTTGGGAGGAATATTGCTTTTCATTTTTGGGTTGTTAGGGGTTTCTAGTTTACAGAAGTATGGAGCATTTTGTATGGACTCTTTAATTTAGTCATGAATGGTTCATACTGTTCTGGCAGATCTAACTACATTTCCATCAACAACGGCAAGTTGCATCACTAACTGCCTGAAATTAAATCCCAGATGAACACCAACTTCCTCTACCTTAGTTGATATAAATCAAACATCCTCATCATTGGCCCCAAAATCCTCTACCCCTCCCCCCAGAACTTCTCACTAAACATTGATGATCACCAACTCACTTCTCCCTCCCATGTCTGAAACCTTGGTGTCATGGCTCCCACTTCAGCGAAGAATTCAGCTCTAAATAGCCTTGCTTTCCAATACTTGAAAAACCATCTCCATCAATGCACCCCTACCAACCAACTCAGATCATCCTGGCTACACCCCACACCCCCCACCACCCTTGCCATCACTGCACCTTCGCTTACTCATACATACAAGAAACTCCAACTCTTTACATTCAAAAACAAAACCCAAAACCCACCTTTTTAAAACTGTTTTCACACCTCATTTCACCACACCTATTTGCCCTCATTGTACATTGTACATATTCTTATAGTATGTTAGCCTTAACTCCTTTTCATGCTTAAGTATTTATTACTTATCAATTGTATTTTTTATTTATACATATGCCTTCTTAATTATGAAGTGTCTTGAAAAGCACTAAATAAATAAAATGTCTCTGTATTATATTTTTAAAAAATACAAATAATAATAATATTTAAATTAGGGAACCCAGGTGCTCAAAACGTGAATAGCCTCTCATAGTTTAAGCATTGGGTTGTCACGTCCGATTAGTCAGAAAGCTAGATGGCAGAAAACCTGTTCCATTTTGACTTTGAGAGAAAACATCTATTACTGTTACGAATCACGATTCTTGAGACAACCTATTTATCAGTGCACATATTGATTCTTTGTACACTTACCTAGTTGTGCAGTTAAGTTTCTTGTGCCCGAGATAGATTTTGTTGATTAGATTTTAGCATTTAGCAGTAGTCAATTTGAGTAGCACGTAAATTGGTTTGACATGAATGTTGTAAAACCCAAATAACAACAAACTGATCTATATGGCTACCTCATCTGCAGTTTAACCAGTTTTTCTGAAAGTGGGGAGGTGCCAAGGTACAACACAGGGGAATGACCAGGAGTGTAAAATATAGTGTGCGCTGAACATTACTAATGTTCAGCATTACACTGACGTCAGAACTACAAACACACTATTTTGGAAATTATGTCACGTAAAGTTGTTCATGAATACGAAGAGTGTGCAGGTTTTACGTAAATAATGGAGATGAAACTAAGGCTGAAAAGAAAAACGTAATACTGAGAAAAACAAGACCAGGTTCAACGATAACGAAAAATAACCAAACCTGTATACAAGAAAATATGAGATGAGGAGAAACCAGTCTGAAACAATGAAAACAATGATATGGTACAAAATTGCATACCAAATTACGCAGTGGAAGAAACCACCCAATAGCAGAGCAACTCATAGTGGGTACATATTTGCATTTGTTCTTTTTGCACAGATCAAACTTATTTTTTATTGTTCTAACAAAGTGATGTATATTTTATTTTTTGTAAAAAAAAAGCACCCAGACTGCTTGTTAATTGAATATTTTTCTCCTGCCAAAAGGAGGCATGACAGAAGTAGTTTGAGAACCACAGAGTGAACTAAGTTTTGTCTGGCTCGAAGAGTTACAGCAGCACAAATGTAGACATGTTAAATGCTGAAAAGCAGTCTGCTTCAGTCTGCATTCAGCATATCCAAAATGAAAAAAAACAACTAATATTTTTAAATCACCATTTGTCACCTGCTATCAATTTTATTGCGTAATAATCCGATGAACTCACAACACTTACAATTTTAAAGCATTGTTCTTTCTTTTTTATATCAAAAAGTGCTTCACAACAACCAAATATTTTGATGTTTTTCTCAAAAACTCCAGAGTCAAATAAAGACACAGATGGAGAAGAAAAGAGATGGACCGACGTGGAGGAACAAGTGAGACAGAGAGAAGTAAGAGGGTCTGAAAGGGGGAAGAACTTAAGTATTGTTGACAGAGGTCCAGATCGAGATGCCATGGCAAAATTTCTAAGTCGAGAAAAATCAAGTGCAGTGATGATTCGTGTTCTGTGTGTTCAAAGTGTGCTAATGTGGACTTTGCAGTTTAACAATTGAGTGGCTTAAGTCATGTGACTGTTAAACGTTGAAAAATTTCATTATGTGGATATGTCTTGTTTTTTAAGTTTTAACTACTTACTTTCCAAGCAGTTAACCAAAGAATATTTTTGTTGTTTACTTCTTCATTAATACTTACAACTTCCAGTGTTGAGTAATTGCTTGCAAAGCTATTAGTTTGCAATAAATGCAGCTTTTTAAGTCATCATCTCCTTATGATCACTTTAGTTTCAATCATTAGATGAAAATAACCAACCAAAAATGTTGTGATATGCAAGAAATTCCCAAAACTTTTGCACACACCCCACCTATGTAGCCACTGGCCCTACAAAATTTGTAGGGGAAACACCGCTGCAAGTCCATTCTACATTTTTCATCTCCATCAAATACATCAATCAGCCTCTTTGTGTTCAGCTAAGTGGGTGTGGAAAATGTCAAGTAGTTGCATCTATCCACAAAAATGATTAAGTATGAGAAAGTACACACCTACAGTATTTTCAGTCAAGACTGCTTCTTTTATTCTCTAAAAACAGAATGCCAGCCTTGGTGCACACACTCATATCTTGTATTTAATGATTTTTTTGTTCTTTGCAAAAGAGCTATAGTGGTAACTGTTTTCAATTTTATGCGATCATAATCAGTGTGGTGACAGATTTATTAGAACTCATTGGAATTTAGTTCTACCCTTGATTTAGAAATGAAAAACACATTTCTGATGAGTTTTTGTGTCAGTTTCTGAGTAATCACTTGTTTCTCATCTCCTCTGAACTTCTACACATCGCTGCATGTGCAGGCAGTGCCACATCCACTAGTGCCTGCACACACACATGCAAACACACATGCACATACAACAAGAAAATGTTTCTCTGCTTGTTATTTTAATGACATACAATGAAAACACCTTATCTACGACCTAAACTACACTAATTCAAAAGTGCTTTTTCGTGCATTTCATCCCAAAGTTTGTAAAATTCTGTTCAAATGTGACTTCTGAATGAATTCTGGCCACGTTTTCTGTGACATCGAGACCATAGGGGTTCTAAACAACTGATTCGGTATCTGTTATTATAAAAAGACATTGTCCATATTGTGTTGTTAAAATGCCAGTTTCCCTAACATGATTCACACACGACTAAATATGTAATCTCATCACAGTGTTTTAGTCCATAAGAAAGTGGGGCTTTGTACTGAACTGAATCTGTAATCAGATTCAGGCGTTTCGGTTTAGCAATATTAATATTACTGTCAGAGGACACCACACCTCCCACTGATGTGAATGGTAGTTGAATCACTGCTTATTAATCATTATACTGTAATTTATTATTGTTTAGCCATTATTGTTCATATTCGTTATACTGTTGCGTTATAATTAATAGTAAAGGTTGTTGTTGTTGTCATCGTTGTTATTCTTCACCTAACTCCCCAAATTTTCACACCCCTAAAGCACTGATGTATTTTGCCCACACTGAAATGATGGCAACGCCAATTACATGCGATTTTCCCCACTGATCTTTCTCAGAACCGACATAAGCAACAATCATTTTATGATATTTGCATTTAACTCTAAGCTTCCTGCAATCAGAATGCCAGACCTTTAAAGACAGCTAACTCTGAACATTTCAAGTTCAAATAAAAAGTTTTTTCAGGTCCAATACAATAATGATTATCAGTAGGTCAAGGGGGCCAATAGCCGATACTAACCGATATTCAGTTTTAGTAAATGCTAAAATTTCGATGTCAAATGTACAGCACCGCAAACGTCAACACAAGGCTACCGATAAATGAACATGTTTAATAGAATATTTTGTTAAAACATTCAATATAGAATATTTGAAGTATACATTTTGACGTGCATGAAGTTCTAAGGAGGCACTAGATAAAAAAAATAATCTGAACTCTTCAATAAATATAAAGAACTTCCAAAACATAAAAAATTAAAAGGACTGCATAAACGACTGGTAGTAAACATTGAACAAATTAAACAATAAAAATGAATACGCTTATGTGAATAATTTAACTAGCCACCTGGCCATGGCAATTTTAAATTTTTTGCTGACATTTTCTTGCTATATGTTGCACACTGCCTTCCCTGGTGATGGTTCAGTGAAATATTCGCACACTGTTCTTTTAGGTATTTCTACAGCTATCAACAATGAATGAAAATTTGTTCCAGAACATGTGTGTGCAGTATGTATATACTATCAATTATCAACTTGATCCACTGAAAGACTATAACTATAATATTAGCTGAGCTGTGTGTGTGTGTTCATCCTTTTTGTGCATCATTGATGTGAGACACGGAGAGAGTAAAGTGAAGTTAACGTTGCAGCATACATTTTATCAACTACTGAGTCAAACTCAACTACTGAGTTTAACTTTTATGACATGTTCTTCTTACTTTTTTACCTTGAAAAAAAATGTTCTCGAAAAGTTATGCTGCTCAAGTGAAGGTAAACATGCTGCATGCATCGCTCACTAAAAGAGTGGCTGTCAAAGGAACGCACTTTGCCTTTTGCGTAGCGCATTTGTCACAAAAGGAGACTTTTTTTCATATTGGCTGGTGCTGATTAAGAAAATTCTTAACCAATATAATGAAAAATAATGAGTATCGTTTTTTTTACTTTTACAGCAACTCCTGATATTGTCAAATCACTAAAACAATAGACTGATTTATGAAAGAACATTGGCTGACAACTGAATTTCCTATCTGTGAGCAGCTGTAAGCTTTTCCTAGTCTTTGTTGCTACTGCCTCTCAACTTGCATGACTGTTTGAGACATCTAGTGTACATATGGTTAACAGTACGATCATATGACTGAAGAAAAATCTGCACTATCAGTAACCAAAACCACATAATCCGCAAGGGCCAAATCCACAGACTAAGAATTTAATCTCATTCATCTCAATCTGCATTTGCAGATTAAATACACACATCACAAGGATGTATTAAAATATTATAATATCTGTATCAAAAAAAAAACCCCAATCCTGTCGTGCAGAAGGCTGATTCTGGTTTTACCGCATGCTCATTCTCTTGAGGTGATAGTCATCCTACTGAAAAGCTCTGGTATGTACAAACTGAGACAAATGTCCTTCAGACACACATTACTGAGATAAAGCTTTTCAGAAAGGCTTGTCCTACACCACTAATGTCATCTGAGAGGCATCTACACAATGTTTATTAAAAAAATGCCCACAAATACCAACAGTTGTCCACCAGAGCCACAGGAGTGAGTGGCTAATGCATTCTGTGTTAGGACTGAGAGTCATTGCCAAGCAGCCCTCCTATAGATGTAGCTGAGACTTGCATGCACTGCAATGAATTTAGTAGTTTGACAACTGTTCCAAAATAGCATCTTAATTGACAAAGGACTACTGTGATAAATTCTAAAAAAAAAAAAAAAAACATTTGCAAAGAGACAATACAGAGATAGCAGTTACATGGCTACACAACATACTGACTTTCAAACACAGCTGTGGCATGGGAAGTATCGACTCCTGAACTAAGCCAACCTAATGGTTAGAGAGGAGTTTTGGGTCAGTGCCTGCCCATTAAACGTAACTGCAAGTTTAAAAATAAAAAACACATCTGTAGTGGAAACTTTCAACCTTGCCAAATTGAGAGTACCTGACCAAATAACTATGTGTGTGATCCCAAAACTTTAAGAAAAGATAGTAGTAATTTAAGAGTGTTATGTGAAATTGTTTGACCCCCACAAAAAAATATGTATATACTTAGGTAGTTTTCCTCAAGCTTGTGAAAAGTTTATGTGTTTTAATGTTATCCATCTCAAAATGTATCTAGTAAGACTTGGCCCTTAACCACAAGGAGGAATTACAAAAATCCTTACACATGTAGTCATATGCATAGACAAATGCATTAGGCTGCATAACAAAATGTGAAAATCAAATTTCAATCTCTTAAAACACAATTAAATATTTAGTGCATTTGCTACGTTCAGTGCTATTCCGGTTCGATGGTTGATAAGTCGAGATGTACAACACCCCTTCCCCACCATGTTGTCCTGTATGAGGTACACACATCGGATTCCTTTTACAAGCAAATTCCGTAAGCTTTAAAGCATTTTTCAAACAAATACATGCGGAGCGGTTTTATGAATAGGCGAAATCAAAGAAATTTGGCTTGCCGAGCCGGAATCCATCCGATGCTCGACAGCTTTCTCCTTCAGTCTGAGAAAAAGCGGTGATGAAAAAGGCTTTGAACGCCATCTTGTTCATTGCAGCTGCTTGGGCCCTGAATACAGGAACCCATTCATTCGAGAGGGCGGAGGGAGGGGGCACACTGGCAAGATGAATTCATCATTGTGGACCAGCAAATACAAATAGCTCTATAGAGAAAACGAATCTGAATTTGCTAAGAAATCACGAATCGTCAGTAATTAAAGTCCTTAGATGTATTAACGTATTAATAGTGTTAGTCAATAAGTTAATCAAAGCGACAGGCAGCTTATTTCAGTGCGGGAGAAGCCGCTGAGCTTCGCTTCCTGCGACAGCACGCCTGACTCGCTGACTAACCACCTTTACAAATATTCATCACTATTCCTGACTAAAATCTCAGGATTCCATTCTACTTCAAAGACTTTTCGCTTGTGTGCGGTTCGCCGAAGCCGTTTTTAAAGCTGGTCGCTGACCTGCGACAGGGCAGCGGGGGCCCGACGGGGCATGGTCACTGTAGCGGCGGCTAGCAAGTCATCCAGCATCGGACGCATATAAACAGATTTTGAAAATCCAATCAGACAATCTCGTTTACAAATTAACACAAAAAGAGGCTCAAATCAGGCCCACGGAGAACGCAACAACAACAACGGAACAATCCCGATTCCAATTTAACACATCCAAACGGGCCATTCCCACCATACGAAGCATAGAAGTGCTAATTGTCAATTTTTCGAGAGATCTTAAAGGTACACTGATAGTCGACGCTAGATGCACAGTTCCAACAGTTTATACTGCATTATACATTCTAGGGAACATCCATGCTAATCTGTTAGCCATTTTCAGTCTCATCAGAGATTGACGAACTACTACAGCAAACTAACATAGGAACGTTCACATAACGTTACATCTGTGATATCGTTTATATCCATGTTCTTGATTAATTCGTTGATCTAGAATGCTTTAATGGCTCAACATCGGCTCGACCATACGAATTATAGCAACATGAACGTCTGTAACGTAAACTAATGTAGGAGCTCATCATTGCTCCAATCCAATAAGGACACAAACTAATTATCTCGGCTGCCATATTCGAGATACAAACACCCGGATCAGACATAGCACAGCAAGCAGCAAACGTAAGCTATAGCCAGGGATTGCTACTTGTATGGATTGGCCACGGAATAGTGGGGGTGGCGGTGTTTCTGTTCAAGTAGCCATTTTTAGACTCCCTTCGTTATCAGTTGTATGATGCTTCGGTATACATGCGTGGAAGTAAAATATAAATTCTTACTGTTTACCTAATTATACATGGATAACAAGTTGAAACAAACGTAATCCTCATCACTTTACGCTGTATGTCTATGTTTAACGAACAATTTACATGAGCTTGCGAAACAAATCTTTCACCAATTAGCTTTACCAAGTAGTCACTAACCATCTAAAAATGCGGGCCAACATACTGAGTTGCAAAGTAGACGGAACTAGGATCAACTTGACAATTAAGCGGAATTATGCCAACGCAGATCGATTAAGTAAATCAACACTGCATGCTGCTACACTAAGACAGTTTGTTTCATAAAAGATGTTGAGAAAGAAACCCGGACGTTGAAGTGGGGTGCTGGCTAACCAATGGAGCTGTCACAATCTGACATTACCATTAGCAACGACTGGTAACCACATAACAGCTATCCTAACACGTCTATTGAATAGCCAAAGCTGGGCATTTAAATATTGTTATTTATAAGTGGCATATGTACCAAGGGAGCACGTTACTTAAGTTTCTATGAGTGACCCCCACCCACTCTTTGGCAGCAACTAGCTAGCTGCAGCTAGCTCTAACGGATAAGAAAACCTCTCAACCCAATTTAACCCTTTTCGTTCATCTCCCCTGTTCGATAAGCTATTGCCCTACTGTTACAGAATGCATTCACCCGAAACACAAACATACATTTGACTGTATTTCCTTACCCGCGTTCAGTCTTGGGTATCCGTTGTTTATATCACATTGACTGGAAACAGCAAAAGCTCGTCTCTCCTCTTTCCACCCAGGCGCACAGATTTAGCTAGTTTAGCTACCGAGGAGCGGCACTCCCCGAACCCAATTTTTGACCCGCCGAGGGGGAGACACACCGGCGCAGAGACTAGTCGTTGTACACCCGATAGACGTGTCAGAGTCCCGTTTAAGCGTTCTTTCCAATAAAAACAAGTTCCAACTTAATGCAAAACCCCGTCTCGTCTTCCCACCGTCGTCGTCCCCCTTTTCTTCCTTCACACCAAGCTCTCAGTCGCTTCTTCCTCCGGCCATCAAACAGCAGAGATGGGCGCGGTAACCCTGCTCTCAGGTCTGGGAAACCCCACGTTGCGGTAGCGTCACAACGCACGCGAAGGGTCAGCGACCACTTTCAAACTGATCATTATATCAGGAAATACTGCCATCTTTGGCAACACTAACACACCGAGATTAGATTTATTTTCAAAATCATCACAATTTTTAGCCATACAACCTCGTTCTGTTGATTATATAAAAAAAAACCCTAATCTGATAATAAGCATTTGACCCATGATCTTCTGACTGCACAGCAAACCTTGTTGATACCAGTGTATCAGCAAGATTACAACCATACAAGTTCTGCTTTCACTAGAATAATACCAGAAACTAAAAATCTAACCTGACAGTGCAGACATCCACATGTCCGTCTATTGATATTGTTAAAATTAAAGCGTTAACACTTATCTCAGTCAGAGAGGGTGGCGCATCAAACTAAGCGCAACATGAATAATCAAAATTCATAAAATCTCTGTGATTTCGTCGCTGTGAAGAGTACAAGCTTTTTCGTGATGTAATGGATATGTCAAGATGGTGACTGTAGTAAATTTATATTTACTTTCTGTTTCACTTGCTTTTTTCTACACATTTACCAAAATTTGAGATCGACAACTAATTATTTTTCCTAATCTGCATCACTATGACAAAACAGAAGCAAATCTATGTGAAACGGCGACAGAAATACGCAAAAGTCCTGGTTATTAATGACAGTTGGGAAGTATTTGGTTTTATTGCAATTGTCTCGACGTGCACACTAAATATTTCCAAAAAAAAACTGATTCTCAGACGGTGGGGTATTAATAAAGATGCAGCATAGATCCGTGTATACTCATGATTTCTTGTTCACAAACGTGTTTGAGAACACCATGAGTCTGTTTCCTGTCCCTCAGTTCAGCAACGCTATTTCAAGTAAATAACACTGTCTCATTTGCAATCCAAAACAGATCTTGCCACATATTTTACTACAGCAGTGTGGGCCATTTCACGTACAGCCAAGTCATCCATATTTGTTGCACATATTTATTAAATCCCCACCTGTAAGTGGGGATATAACAAATATAACAAGTCGAAATGGCTGAGAGTAAAAATCTACAAAAGAATAATCTACTGCCATAATATAATCAAATCAGCTACATCACAATGGAAAAATAATGTATTGCAAGCGTGCATTTCATACCATGAAAAGTAACCATGTTTTAGCAGTAGGCCTAAGTGTTGTTCAAGAAGAAGACGCGATTTATATACTGTATATACATGAAGGAGAGAACACAGTTAGGTTGAAAGTAAAAACAGGGTACAGTACAAAAATAATTATATTTCCAATATTACAATATATAATATATTATCTATTTATCACCTATGTTCTGGATGTAAAACCTTCATTGTTTATATATTATTAACTAACTATACCCATTACATACATGTAGTTAGTAAATTTTCCTAAAATTGAAGCAGAGGGGAGAGCACTGGCATTTCTGGACAGTATCTGAGTATGAAGTATTTGTCCTCTCCACACTAACAACTAATTTGGTGTCTCATAACATTTGCTGATCCATTAACATGATGTTTTTGCGCGTATTAATAAGCAGGACATCTGTATATTGTGTCTTTAATGTATGTGGATGCATATGTGTGTGCACCCTGCATAGACAGTTTATACATACAGTATATGAGTGACATACAGTATGAATGTATTACGTTTTTTGGATACTGTATATAGTGTGTATACTTGGTTTTGTGTATATGGGTATATTATGTGGTGGGTGTGTACAAACTGTCCAAAAGTGGGCATAAACACCAGTGTTTCATTGTCTTGAAAAGATTCATGCATATAATACATAGTTAATAGATAAATAAATAAATAGTTCACCTTTACTTTTTCAATTATTACTGCCATTTTGTTCTTAAAGACATTTTTTGTTGACAGTTTTATTGTGTGGATATGAACTTATCATCCTTGAAGGTTTAATGAATTATGTTTTAGTTGGAGCAGAGAAATCAGCAGGGATTTCCTTCCTGTGCTGAGTGTTTGTGGGTGGACCATCACTACAACACACAGATGACCTGGTCATTATCAGCAGTATAGTCTAGCTTGAGTGCTCAGAGGAGGAGCTAATGCTCAGTGGGTTAGGGTGTTACTTGGAGACATGGAAAACTTTGCTGTCCTCCGGGATGGCCGGGAGGGGCCGGGCTTGCTCCGATGGGGTTAGACAACAGCATCACCAGGCTGTGGTTAAGATGAGGAGGACTCCTGAGAGGGCACTGTGAGGTTATCTCATCCAGCATTAGGACATTAACTGTTTGTGTGACATCTGTTTATCCTTTTATCTCTTCACTCAGGGAAGCTTTCATTTTCATTCTGATTGTTTTATCCATTGTGGAAAAATGGATAGCTGAAAAGCCACAATCATTAGCTCATGGGAAACCTTAACATTTTCATTTTCATTTTCTTTTATTTTTTCTTTTACTTTTCCTGACATCTCTTCTGATCTTTGGTCGTCTGTTCAATCAATTTTTCATATCAGAATTGTATATTGTTACACAACAAACTTCACTTATGAATGAATTAAAGGGGAAGTATTTTGCATTTGTTAGATGAAAATCAATATTTATGCACAGAATAAATATGAAGCACTGGGAGTGGGAACATTTAGGGTAAAATACCAGTGCCTCAGAATTGTGGTTGTCAGAGAGCACTGCCTGAGTAAATGTGAAAGTTTCCTGTCAGACTACAGTAACTGTCCAGTGCTGTATAAAGAGACGCAGTGGCAGAAACAGAATGACTCAAAAACACTGCCCGTGAGTGTGTTTCTGTGTGTGAGGCAGTGTTGACTGGGCGTGGATTTCCACTGGGACTCATCTACCCAGGCTAATGCTGCTGAGATTTTGTTGCCCCTGGATAC
>OMNV01029525.1:92847-131845 GCA_900303265.1 Brotula barbata
CCCCCCCCCCCCCCTTCACCACCACTACAGTCTGCATATGTGCGTTGTGATGCTGCTCCAGCAGAGTTGGATCAACCATGACGCCCCATGTTTGTCTGGATTCATTGAGTGAAGAAACATAAAAACATAAATAAAAAACAGCTAAACTATGATCAATAACTAACTATAAACTATAACTATAAACATGGATCATCACGATGATTATCAGTATTACATCAGTGTTTAATGATTGCTGCATAAATTAAACAACCTAGAAAAAATACAGCTCAGTCTTTACAGTTTTGGATGAAGGAAACTAAATTTTTTGCATTTCAGGAGTTCATAATTAAGATACATTATACAATATTATACATACCATGATTATGTAAAACAGAATTCATTATTTTTTCACAAATATGCATTTTATGTTTGGTGTTGTAAATTTGGTCAATTAAAGCTGTGGTAGATCTTAGGTGAGAATATATCATTTACTTATAACATGTAGTTTGGATGATACTGATACCGAATCAGCATAAATGGTTTTGACATATTTTCAACAGTTATAGAGCCAGCAGAAGACTGTTTTGCATGATAAATCTATCTGACATCTATGACTTCAACACCAGGATATCCTGGATTTATAGAGGCAAAAAAACAAACAAACCCAGAGCCAAACGCCTGTTGTTTGTGGTATTTGTTTTCTCAGTAATGCCTGGTTGAATTTATTTTACCACTTAAACATTATGGCTTTAATTTAAAGGCTCTAAAATACTTTTGAAGTGAATATATGTGAACTTACTCTGTGAAATCTGAATTGTGATTATCTAATTATTCAATAAAGTTCAGCAAACAGTGGTGGGCCAGGACAAACAAAATTAAACAAAAAATATGAAGCAAAGATACAAATACAATTCATTGTAATTGTTTTATGTTTGGACAAAAACATATTCTCACAGACACACATATTAGCAGGATGAGCAGTAAGTAGCATTATCACAGTGTATTAATGTGGGGTCAGATGAGAAATCAGATTAAAACAGAGCAAACAAAGCCAACAGAAATATTGTCTAATATGCTGTCATTCATTTCATCACACCAGTGACATTACATTAGGATAAGCTCATAATGACCTTGCCTTTTATAGCTAGGTTCGTGTAATCTGATTTATCATAATCTCCCACAATCTCTGGTAAATGCTTACCACATGTATCTCTGAGAGGTCATATCCCCGTCTATTTCCAGGCTTTACTAACATCCGCTGTTCCCCGTACTGTCAGATTTTTTCTTACTGGATGCCCTTTGCACTTCATTAAGGGGGCTCCCATCATTTGAGCAAGAGTTCCAAGTACTAAAATGAATGCGTATGTGTGTGTAATGAGTAATGCTATGAACAGAGTTCTTGGTTTATTTATATGTCGTCCATCAAATGCAACACATTCTTTCTTTTCTCACTTTAAAAAAAAATCTCCTGACATTTTACACATTTCCTGTTTTTATAACATGAACACAAAATTTTCGAGCAATCCAAGGAAAAATGACGATGTTTTCAGTGTTTTATGTTTATATATTTTATTGGAAAGGTATCCAAAACTTTTAAGCATTATACAAAGAGCTTGCAGCACAGGCAGAAAACAGGTGTTGGTTTGTGTGCATATTCTGGGGTATTTGCATATGTTTGAATACAACAACGTCCAGATCTAATGTTCCACTGGCTAACAGTAAAAAGCAAAGTGTGAATGTGATGACAGAGTTTAATTGCACACCCCTGTTGTTGTCTGGGGGTTTTTTTTGTCTTCATATTGGTGTATGCACTCATGTGTCGTTTTCCATTATTGTTATTTCAGCCCTTTTCTGGCAACAAGACATAACATGTCCTTTGTTTTAAAATCATGTAACTGTTATGGCAGCACAGCTACGTTTTCCCGTGTTGGTTCAGTTTTACTTTTGCCTCTGATATCTGATCAGTTGAGGACAGATTGTTATTCCACTGAAAACCACCATCAAATAGAAATGTGGAAGAAGGCAGAAAACATATTTGGCTGTAGAACTAGAAAGTGATATGTTTATTAAAGCATGGGAGTTCACACCGCCCGCATTTACCTCTCAGAAACAGGACATACACTGGTTTCATCTGTATTAGGTGCCTTGCCTCTTATTGGCAGGTACCTGCAACATAGAAACCTGCATGTTTGACATCTAGTTCAACAATCAACATTCTGTATATTTTATTGCCTCATTTGACCAAAATTTTATTTACATTACGTTTTTTTTTTTGAATAATGAACATTAGGAAATGCAACTTCCCAACTATATGACTCAAAATACAACATATATAGTTTCAGTACATTATGTTACAGTAATAAGTTAAGAGAAAACATAAAAAGGTAAGATATAGAGGAGGGGGGTGGGGGTGGTTTAAAATGATCTTTTTATGCCCTTGGAATATAAGTCTATAACTCCAAATACGTCATTACTGCTCTTGTCTAGTATGTGTGATCAGGCCCGTTTCCAATAAAGCAGGACCAGTATTGTGTCAGGACGCTGACACTGACAAATGTCCATGTTCACGGTTCATGATTACCAAAAAAATGGCCATCTATGGCAAATCTATAAGTTTATTCAAGGTTGCTTAAGTTTGGAAAATACACCTTCTGTAATGCATGGATGCAGTGATGCAGTAACATAGGACAATCCCAGAACATATGAACTAATGATGCCCACAGTGCTCTCACAAAGGGTCTATGTTAGAGAATATTTGAGTAAGCCTTTTGTTTTGAACAGTGTACTCCATAAAATACCTTGATATGAACCCGTGTGCTGTCTTTTGTCAAAGGATCTTGTTCCCATATAACATATCAAATCATTCTTTTTTGTCTGGTTAGCCTTGTAGATGGCTTCTGCTATGTTACTATCATTCATCTGCACTAAATGCAGTACATTCTCTCACACATTTCCCAGAGTCCACCTTGCCTGGTGTAAGTATGAACTCTGCCACCACTGACTAATGGCTACAGTGCCAGCAGTGCTTATGCGCTGCATGCATTTGCTAGCTTACATCAGCTGACACACCCAAAACAAGGCATAACAGCCTCTTTGACTACTCTTTATGCACCCCCTGGCGGCAGAATTAGGTACCTACAGATTGGTGCAACACCAGTCTACGAATATGGATTTGAAGAGTTGTTTGAGAATTTGCAGCAGTATCAATATAGGTGACTAGTGCTTTGTGCTTATTGTTTGTTTGTTTTCTATTTTATGTTTTGAATAAAGACTGTGTGGGTTCTTTCACTGAAGGCAGGAGGAATACATAGGCACATTTTTGAGAAAGCTGGGCCTCAGTAGTTTAAAGAGACAGCTCAAAAGCATACATGGATTTACAGTAATGAATGGGCAAAACCGGGGGCACTTACTGTACATTTGTCATTTATATCAACAAGAAAGTCTAAACATTTACATTATAGGTACTGGTTTATATGGCAATGTGGCACAATGGTATGTCTTGTGTTTTGCACATCAACCTCAGGGTGCTTTCCCATGCACTCTGGTGAAGTGCAGTTGGCATTGTGTATAAATCCCCTGTTGAGATTTGGGTGAATAAGTTATTGTGCGGTTGACTCTTATTCTGCTTGTACCACTTTATTATTTGTTCTCATTTCATTTTTTTCATTTTCATTTAGAGGGGACTCCAGAAACAGTTGTGCTTAAAAATCCCAGCGGTTTGTGAAACATCCAAACCAGCCTATCTGGTGCAGTCATGCAGTCACTGAGATCACGATTCCCCTCTCTTAATCTTAGATATGAACATTAGTTGTAGCTCTTGATCTCATACATCGATTGTGCTGCCGCTATCTTCTGGGCTGATTGGAAAATTGCATGATTGAGCAGATGAACAGGTGTAGGTCATAATGTGAGAGATCAATACAGAGATTCATTTAATAAATTTCTCAGTGACAAAAACACAGGAACAACTGACCTCGGAGTGCAACCGTGCTGTAAATATTTTTCCATTAATTCATGTTTGGTTTCAGATAAATATTAAATCACTTTCTCTGTAAACCCTGTGAGGATGCAGGTCAATTTTGTCATTGTGCAGTTTGTGTTCATTGTGTGTGGGGCCTAAGAGGGATGTTGTGAACAGGGGCCAACTGTCTCTATCTCTCCCTGACTAAGAGAAAGCTATTTTAAGTGAAGTTTCTTAAGCTAAATTCACATACATTGGTTAACCTAAGGTTGTGTTATATTGATCTATGTGGATGGATGTGGATGAATGGCACACAAGCAATTGTACTTGTAAAGCTTTTATTGATTCTATTGTTGAATAATTATTCATAGGAAGGCAGCTGACAGTATGTAAACCGTTTTAATAACTACTGGAACCTCTAACCCAAATAACCTCCAGTAAATGTTTCCTGTGGCTGTGGATCAGAATTAAAGACAATTCCTAATTCCACAGTTGCTTCACTTCATCAACATTTCTAGGATTTGTTCAACTAGCATCCCATGCAGGTTGTAGTGACTAATTTCTATACTTAAGCCGTTCCTGGCTGATAAGGACATATAATCATTTAGATGTGCACTCTGTAACAAAAATTCATTTTTCCACTAGTATAAATCATGATGTGTTTATTTTCATACTGTGTATTCTCACTGTGTACTGTCTGTCACTTCCATTAAGTCTTGCAACAAAATAAAAATAAAATGCAACCAAGAAAGTTAACACATCACAGTCAAAACTGTTAGCTTCTCTCCTCATTAGCAACACCTGTCATAACTGGCACGGACAGAAATCATCTGTGGCAAGCCTCGGCCTGTACCACACACCCCTGGCACACACTATTGTTATGGAGAAATGTAACACTTCACATAAAATCTGATAAATGGCTCTTACACAGGTCATGACACAGCACTACTACTTGTAAAATTGCATTTCTGTTATTTTATTGGCTGGAAACTAAAATATACAATTCATTTATAGAATTTCCTAAAATGTGAAAAATCTATTGAAAAATCTATATGTTCTTTAATGTTGAAATAATCTGTAGATTACCAAAATACAATAAAACATTTATGATCAGTGGTCACTAGTGTTAAAGCCTAATCCTCAAAAATATTTTCATTACTTCACCTGTTATTGAGTAAATTTGAGACATTAATAAGCATCATTTTTGTTTTGGTCTTATGTCTGTTTTCCAGTAGGCTAGTTGGTATCCTCATTGAAGTCAGAGATCATTCAGCAGAGGAGGCCCAAGCCAACAGGGTGACCTTGTAGACATTCGTCTCCTCCCCCTTCAATGTAAGAGATAGACTAGCCTGCAGCACCTCATTGGGCTGAAACACAGAAAATGGACAAGTATTGAAATCAGCTACATGAGCTAAAGATTCAAATGTTTCCTCAAAATGTAGAATAATTTGTGGCGATATATCATTACTGCTGCTGAGTCAAAATGTGTAGTGCATCATGAAAAATAAAAAAAAGCTATTTAACGCTTTTAACTTTTCTATAATTTTATAAAATTGTTGTCAACCGGTTGAGCCCATTTTAATGTTGGAGTTCAACCTGAATACATATTAATGACAATGAACTATAAACATGGAAAAGTAACTTTCCCACATCAGTTAAAAATTAATATTGGAACACGCAACCTAAGTTGTAAATGTCTCAATAAATGAATATTGAGTCGATTTCTAAAATTCTTTTTTGTAAAAATGCCAAAATTAATCTTTTATTTTGCTGTATTTATGATGCCAATAAAAGTAATTATGTTCAGAAAAATCTAAATAAATTCCAAAAACATAGGTAAGAAAGAAATTATGTCAAAAAATTTACAGAGTAGAGGTGGTGGTCTGTTTTTGCAAATACTGTATTTTCCCTCATATCTTAAAAAATATTTACCAATCCTTCCATCCATTCGCTAAATTATTTCAACTGAGGATATGTTGGAAATGAATTGTGGAGAATTTGAAATGTTTGGAAAGTCATGAAGTCTTTATTTCAATCAGCAATTAACTATAAGGTTCACCATACATAAATTAAGGTGCAATTTTTCGGAGGTGCACATTTCTAGCTCCAATTCATGCTTAATTGTGTCTGTGGACTTTTCTGATGAATGACTACTTCAAAATAACTTCAGTTCCTGTTACAAATTCTTCAATTACAGTAACAAAAGCCACAAATGTTTTGCCTGATGTGTGACCCACCTTGTAGCCACTGTGTGGAGACCATGTGATGGTGATAGTGTGAGTGTCTCCCGCCTCCACGGTGCCTCTGTTGGGCTCCACACTAAAGCCCTGCTGCTGCACGAAGGCTAGATTACTCCAGTAAAACTCGCCACTCTGAGGACAAACAGTGAAAATATGGTTTATTCTCTGCTGTCTTCTGCAGCACTGTCTACACTCAGTAAGTACGCAGTCTTAAATTAAAAAAGCTGTCAACACACCATAGTTACATAGAAATAACTGTAAGCCAACAAACATCTTGTTCCAGGTGGAGCTATGTTGTTGACAGCATATAATTCCCAAATATAAACAAAAGAACATACTCTTTCTTTGTTTCTCTAAATAATTATGTAACACAATTCTTCATGTAATCACCTGTAAGGCAAAACAAATTTTTAGAAAGACATCTAAAATATAGATTTTCTTAAAAATCTACAGGAGGTCTATCACAGACAAAATTCTTATTTTAACCATTTCAGCCAAAGCGGCCCAGGTTATGGGCTTTGGTTATGTATTTATTTATTTATTTGATGGGTTAACAATATACATAATTTCTACAGAAACATTAAAAACAGCATGATTAGAAAACAGCACATCATTATGAGTTTATTTGGTGTACTTTTGTTTTCACTTTCAGTTTCTGCTTTCTAAATCAATACTAAAAAATCCCCATGCCGAAGATTCAAATTCATTGTTATGTGGGTCTCTTGAGAACAAAACAGGTATTATATGTGATAACTATGTAGCTTTTTGAGGCGAATATACAGTATTATCTTCATTAACAGAGTACAAATTAGAGCAATATCTGTCAGTTGCTGGAGTGTCTGTTGATATAAACATTTGTTTTTACTGTATTGTTTACAATTGGTAGGTCTAATCACTTTAAGACATAGACAAATCTGTGCCATGACCGTCTTGTGTGTTCCTAAGAATATACACACACCCACACAACCATCTCAGGGTCTTTGGTCTGTGTGTGTGTGATGGTTTTGTACCTTCTTAGTAGTCAGTGAGGACTGGATGAAGCCCACCCGCAGCTCCCTGACTGCAGGTCTGATGATCCCACGATTGCTGCCCACCTGTAGGGTCAACAGCACAGGGATGCTGGGCTTCTCCATCGTATCTGACTCTGGAGCATGAGCACATCAATCAAATGGCGTGTTATTGTAAAATATTGTATTTTAAGTAAAAAAAGTAAAATGAATTATTTGTCAACAATATCAAGCCGTCTAAATCAGCTGTTCTTGAGTGAACAGGACCGCATATTTCTCCAAACTCCAAGCCCACCGTCAGGTGAGTGTGGCCAATCATGAACTGGCAGGCATCAAATCTTGATCATGTGAATACACATGAGGTCATTTGGAAACTTTCATCTGCTTAGATCATGGACACTTGAATGCACTGTCCCAGGCAGGAGCTTCCTTTGAATGTGCTTGAGAAAAGTGATTCTTAGTTTGAACAATTTGAGGGAATCAACTGGTGTATTATCTGAACCTGTGCCGCTCCCGTGTGTGCCATGCACTCTACAAAGTGAGTTTTAAATGGACCTCAATGGATCCATGTTGCTTTTTCTTCAACAGCACAAAAGACAGAAACAAAGCAATTAGTTGCTTCCTCTCTCGGCCGTCTTACGTACAAAGGTACGTAAATAGATAAATGCATTTTTGCTGAATGAGTTTTTGTTCAATTCATATATCTGTATCTCTATTCAGCTCTTTTGTATCTTTTGCCTATGTTTTTGAGCTGCTGTGACATTGAGATTTCTGCACTGTGGGATTAGTAAAGTTCATCTCATCTCCCCTCATTTCACTTCATCTCATGTAGAAAAGTAAATATATCTTGTGGATTCCCAAACATTACTGTGTTATGTTATGTTGAGAGCAATACACTGTAAAATCAAGAGTGGTAGAGATAAAGAGCGGGGCAACTGTACCTGTGTGCTGAGATTCACTGGTCAAAAATGAAGGGAGGAGGGATTCAATGGGCACTGACAGTGGATCTCCTCCATGCACATACATGTTGTGTGAACATGCTGCACCCTTCAAGTCGACCACACATACTTTACTCTGGAACACAAAAATTGCCACAGGTTTATGAAGAGTCAGGTTATGAAGAGTCAGGAGGCGGTGGACGCTGAGGTTGCATCGATTGTGTGCTCATGTGTCATTTGTGTGCTTGTGTTCTCCTGACCTTATTGCTGAGCTCTACAGTGAGTCTGTCATAGTAGTTGACTGAGGGGTGGTCAGGCTGAAAGGTGACAGTGATGTCCTGGCTCTGCTTTGAAGGAATAATGCCCCCTGCTGGTGTTGCGGTGAAAACATTGAAGCCGCTGTAGTTCTGGGTTCCTGTCACAGAATGAACACTACAACGTGTATTTCTTTCTGCTACCAGTACTGCTTCCAACATCCACGCAGAATGAGGTCTACATTAATGATAGCACTTAGGAGGTAAAAACTGTCTTGTTTGCTCATAAGCACTTGATTTTACATCATCCTACCATGACAGAGGTGATTCATGAAATCAAGTAAAGATACATACACTATAAGAAGAAATGAAAGGAGAATAAAACTGGGCTGGCATCTACCTTTACTTAAAATCCAAATCTTGTGTGACTGAAGGTTGGTAACTAAAAGGGCCAAACTGAGCTCCAGTCGTGAAACCATTACCAGCTCTGTGGTGGTGGTGGAAGCTTTGTAAAGATACAGTGTTATTCGTGCCTTACCCACAGTTGGCCGGATCTGTGGGTCTGTGTCGGTGCTGAGCGTGAAAGGCAGACCGTCAGCTGCACCCTGAGGACTTGATGGTGAAAGGCTGGCCAACAGCACACTGAAATGCACGTTCACCGGCGAGAGGTTCTGCAGCTGGAGGGAAACACATTACTGAGACTCCCACCTCCCATAAAACAACACACATCACCAGCTATCGTAGATTTATGTAAAACTTGTACATTTATGAGTTTAGTAACCATGAAAAAAGTATTATGTATTTCTGATCTTGAGAACAGCCATTTTACAAGTTTCCAACCTTTTCTACCTCAAAATGAAGTTTTCATGGTGCCAAGCAAAAGTTCCACTGATTTTACCTTACCCTCATGATTCATAAATAAGCAGGATCTACCATAATACTGTACAGCTTATATCACTACCAGGGCTTAAGAGCCAATAGAAAGCCACACTTTTACTTAAATGACGAAGACATCTGATACATATTTTTTTTAATCATGTTGTTAATGTAGATCCAGTGTGACTATTGCCTGTACATATTTTAATCCACTCTAGACAATAGACAAATGTTGATAAAAGTTCTAACTTTTAATGTTAAAGGATGTAACAAAAATAAAAAACCTGAAAATAATTAATTATATTGTAAATAACTGGCCTCCTCGTTGTAGGTAAGGTGGAATTCAACAAATTATTCCTTGTGAAGATGTGCCAGCAAAAGATTTCTTGCTGCTACTAACACATTGCTGACTGACCTGCAGGATCTGTGAGGTTCTATCCTTCTCCAAAATGTAGCCAAAGTCAAGGAGGCCACCGGGGTTGGAGGAGGTAACAGCAGGGACTATGCCCTTCCCACACAAATGAATCTCCAGGCTCATCTTCTCACATCGCACCTCAAGAGTCTCATTGTACTGAAGGACACACCGCCAACAATATTAATATTATATTTTACTGCTGACTGCTTCAATTACTCATTAAACACCTTTTCCATTATTTTAATGAAATTTGTGATCAAACATAGCTCTGGGACACAACATCAATTTGCAACTAACTATTATTGTCTGTCTTGATTGGTTAAACGCCTTATTGATTTAGATAACCAGGTGAGTATATAAAAGGGTGAGACAAAATCATGAATGCTGGGATTGATGGACAAGATTCATAACTACAACTTCTCTTTTAGTTCTTTTAGTCAAGGTTTTCGTTTTGTTTTTTAATGGAAAATAGAATTTTGTAAATTGTTCAATAGAGAAGATTGTAGCCATTCTACCACCTCCCTAACAAAGTGCAGTTGGTTGATATTTTGATTTTAAAAGACTGAATGTGAGTGAAAATTAGTTCTTGAAGCCTTAAGTCAGGTCAAGTGTTACAACTTACAACAATAAGCAGTAGTATTAGTGAGTTACACTGAGTAACGTATTGCCAACAAACAAACAAACAATAAGATCACTTGTTTTTGAATATACTGAATGAGTAGAACCTTTTTCCCCTGAGCTGGAATGAAGGCCACCAGTAGAGTGTTTTTCTGTCCAGGTTTGAGACATCTGAGTGTGCTAAGCAGGGAGAACGGACCATTTATGTCTAACAAAGATGACCCCAACTTGGTAAAGGTCAAAGAAAGCAGAGGTCAATTATTTTGAATCTGCACATATGCTACAACAATAATATAGTCTAGTACGAAAATCATGGTAAGCTTTTACATCAATACAAGGGAGCATTACAGGTATTGGTTAATGGGAAAAGCCTGTAAACAGACTGTTAAGTTTTGCTCAATGCCTATTTTCTTATTTATAACTGGAGGTTTTTTTAATGAGATTTGATTTGTTTCTTCACACAGTTTCTGAGTATTTGATGGAAAAAGGATACAGCCTGAGATTCCTTGGAAATATTCTGCACAGTAAACCTTTTGATCACTTTCTCTCCTAGAAACAAATGACATATAACATAAAGATATAAAATGTTGAAGGTATGTAGTTCAATGCACAAATAAATGTAAATGCAATTACAGGATAAATTCACATTGAATTGACTCACCCACTACCACCCGACGGAAGTCTATTATGTTTTTTCCTTTATTGCCTACGACCACAAGGGGGGGCTGTATAGCAGGACACTCCATTCTCAAGTACAGCGTGTTTAAGTCGCTGTGAATGTAACAACAAGGTATGAACACAGGAGTGTATTCAACAGTAATACTCAGGATAAGTCAGGATACATAAAAATTGTGTTGCAGTTATTTTGATACTGACTCATACAGATTGAAAACACTTAAACAATGTCACTAGAAATAATGATCCTCCTGCTATTTCTTACATACAGTATCAGTCATTCTACATTGTGTGTTGCGGTTAACAATCATATCGAGTCTGTCCCTGTGAGGGAGCACAGACTGCAAATGATTGTTTTGCTCAGAATTAATTTAGAGTACAGTTATAAATACACAGGGACTGCACAACTAAAATGATCAAATCCCCAAATTGTGGATTTTCACCACATTTTCTGTATTAAGATGTAGATTTAAATGGAGGAGACACAGGATTTTTCAAACTTGGACACTATGAACACTTTGGAGATGGGGAAAGTATCAGTTTGAGCAAATAGTAATCAAATGAAATCACTATTGTGTTATATAAATTGTTTTAGACAGCAGTTCAGCAAATCCAACAAATCCATTTCATACCCCCCCTCCCAAGAAACCCAAAACATCAATGCCAAATAGTGTTTTGATATGCAGGCTTATGTGCAATGAATGTAAGCAATGAAACAACAAAATATTAGACTTGTCCCGTGAAGCATGTCCAAACAAAGTACAATGTAAATTCTGGATTTCAGGTTGCCATTGTTTGCAGTGAAATGTCACATTTTGAAGAGTTGTGTGTACCTCCATGCTGGCTGGGCCTGTGGCTCGTCTACTGGAGGGTCTCCATCAGACACAAAGCAGGGGACAGTGTGTTGTGTCCAGCGCTGGCTGAAGGAATTCAGCAGAGACAATCTGCCATCCTCAAACTGCTGTGACCTTAATGTAACAGACTCAGCACAGTTAAACACGTCCATGCAGCAATCACACAAAAACATAGAGAAAGTCACTACTGGCAGTGGAGTGACAGCACAATGCTTTGTGTGCTAATTAATATTTCAGCTGTGTCACTGCATTACAGACTGTGCCCCAGTTATTCCCCAAAGCCCCAGTTTATCCTACTTTCCAACTCATAAAATGCTTTCAGGAGTGATGCTGCTTTTTCACTCTTTGTATTTGTATTTTATAACATTGTATTGCTTAGATCTGCTGATTGTTGTTTGATCGAACAAGATCTTCCACATGTCCACATGTAATTTTGGAAAAGGCACAGAACGATGGATTCAGCTCACCCTGGCTTTATTCCATCAGTAGTCAGGGATGCGGGCACTGTTTCAGGCTTGGGGCTGTCTGGCACCTTGCTGCTCTTTGAATTTACAGTGGACTTCGTTCTTCTCCTGGTCTCCACTTGAACTTCTTGTTTTGTCTCATAACACACACCACACATTTACTGTCAACACTGATTGATGGGTTTATACAGGGTGACACAATTGTATAGACTGTACACACTGTTTATATACCAATGTGGTAGTGAAAGGCTGGAAACATTGCTTTCAAACCTGAGCACAAAGTGAAACTCCTACTAGCAGGTGGTGGGTGGAACGTGCCGATATACAGCGTCTTACCTCCTGTTCACTTTGTCTCTTCTTCTCCAGCTCCAGCTCACGGCGCAATTTGGCTTGTTGGCGAATACGCAGCGCCTCTTCTTTGATCTCCTGGTCCAACAGTCTGGGTTGGAACGTAACTTGGATCAAGCATTTCTGTATCAGGAGAGATATGTACCGTGAGGACATACAGATTTGGTAATTGCAAGAACCCCTGAGTAATGCTGTGTGTTTTGTTTAGTGTGTGTGTATGTGTGTGTGTGTTGATGTATTTTTTAAAATGATTTTGAAAATGTTTTTGTATCATGTTCTGCAGTTATACATGAAGGTAAATCCATGACATTTTGTCCTAAATAATAAGCAATATTGCACTTCTATCATGGGACCAGCAGAGTGTGTCATTACACTATGAAGAGACATGGGGCAAGTTAATGGCAGCTCACATTCTGTTTATCTCTACTGTATCCTAGCGACTGGAGAGATTTCATATGAGAAAGCAAACACACTCTCTCTATCTCTCACTCACCCACACAAACACACACACACACATACACACGGTCATTGTCAGTAACTTATTGATTGAATTTAAACTCACTGTCTCACATCAGTTACATATTGTGATGAATATTGTGCAATCGGCGCAAGGGGGCGCAAAGTGTCATAACAAGTGTACCCTGAAGCAGTCGTCATTTTCATGCCCAGCGCCCACGTTGTGTAAGCAAATAAACGTAATTGAGGAGTGGTTATGCATTGCTATCGTGGGGCAGCAGAATGCATCTGCGCTTGAAACCAACTCATACCGCGTCTAAGCGCAAGTCTGTTATTGCTCTCCTATCTAAAGAGAGCGGTATTAAGATATGCCTTGCGTGGTGGTTCAGAAACAGTAGGTGTGGAAAAAATGGTACACTAAATAAAAAGGGTAATGAGCCACACACTGAGTCCGGTGCTTCCATTAAAAGGCATAAATTAAATTTTACAAATTTCAGTGAGAATAATCCACATGGAAATTCGCACTTGGTGTGAAACAGCCTTAAATAGGATGTAAATCGCTCTGTATTTCGGCGGATATGACTTAACGCTACAAAAATAAAAACTAAAAACAATGACATGTTTGTGGATTGTGAAATATACATTTGTGGACTGTCTTCTGTGGGTTACAACTAATAGAATGTCCAGTAAAATCTTCTGTTCCACTGGCGGTTTTGAGCCGCTCCTGTAGATGACATGCTTTCACCTTGTACACGAGCAAATCTGACTGCCATTCTGCACCAAGTCGAAGTTCCCTTAAAGCGAATGGCAGATGAAGGTCTGATTGGTTCAAATTATGCTCAGCCCAAAACACACTCATGCCTATAGCCTAAATCCCACCCCCCTGCGTCCTGCGCATCAATTTACACTAATGATATCAGCAAAATACCAAAATGGACTTGGCCATGCCAAGGTCGGAGACTTTGCGCATAGGTTGCTTAAGTAGAGCCCATTAAGTGCCGACCCACCCTCCCATTTTCTATAACATCTTATAATTTTTTCAGAGTTAACATTTTCTGTCTGTGTCTTTTTATTGTTTATCTATTTGATAAGTGAATCAGACTCAAATAATTTGTTGGAGGCATTTTCTTGTCAGTAATGCAATATTAACGTGAAGTAGCGCAGAATACATAATTTATGCTTTTTTTTGCGTCTGAGGACATTTATTATCAATTGTAGACAATTAATGCCACAATAATTAAAAGTCTGATAAAAAAAACTTGACTGTATATACCTGAGATGAAAGTTTTGTGGGTTAATATTAAATTCAGGCAGCTAAAGACAGAGTTATAGTTTGAATTACAAAAAACCCCCAAAAACATAAAAAAGCATGTGAATATATTCTCACAATTCATCTGTTAAATATACATTCCACTACACCTCTCCAGGCAGCAGCCGTCCTGTTGAAGGACTGATGTGGATTTCCGAATCCTTGGGCACGGCAAAGGAGAAGAGCCTTGGTACTTCAGGAGCCGTAACATCCTTGCTTGCCACAGGGACTGGCTGTTTGTGAGGATGAATGAGGTAAAGTAGGGAGGTGGAGTGGTCACCAACTGCTGTGGCTCTGAACTGGACCAGAGAATGGGAGAGCTCCAGCGGAGGACAGGCACCCAATCCTTGGCAAGACAGGTGGAATTCTCTAATAATGAAGCAACAAGAATTCATCACTTTGCTGGTACTCTGATCTTGGAGCTACAAGAAGACGCCCAGTGGCTACATCGATTATATGTTACCTCATAAATAATAACATTGCATATTAAGTGATATCACATTTAGTTCTACTCAGGTTTGCTGTATGTATGTTATTATGCTACTACTCTTAACAATAAGAAACAAAAGGCGTGTCATTTGCATTAATTCAGTTTAGATGACATTGATTGGATCATATTCCATTTTCATTAGACAGACAGACAGACAGATAGACAGATAGACAGATAGATAGATAGATAGATAGATAGATAGATAGATAGATAGATAGATAGATAGATAGATAGATAGATAGATCCATTAGCGGGTCCATATTAGCCACATTAACCAACAATCCCAAACTGATGAATTTTAATTTATGCAAAGGGAGAAAAAAACACATTTACCTGTTAGTTCCAGATTTACAGGTGAGCTGAAAACGGTACTCTTTAGCTTTCGTTGCACTGAAAATCAACCCAATCTCCATAGTCTCTTGTGGGAGCAGTGTGCCAAACCCATCATTAGGTAGGACATCAATAAACTTGAGTGTGAGAGGACAACAATAAAAACTGAAATGATTTGAACTTCCAGCCTCCAGATACTACAAAATCAGATAGCCTCTAGTCTAAGAGGAAGGCGGTCAGGTGAAGCCGAATGTTCAACAACCTTACAATGAATTTGTGTGGGTTTCTTACAAATGCATTATCTTGTAGAGAGATTAGACAAATACAAATATTTTCAAAGGCTAATATTCTATTAAATTACCTCTGGAACATCCACAAATCCAAAATCCTGAGGCAGCAGGGACCAGTTGGTAAGGCGAACGTTGGTCCTAACAGACTGGTATATGGAGCATTTGCCAAAGTCCACCTTAGTTTGGTCAAACTGAAGGTCACTGGTGGTCACAACTGCATGGAGTGTAAAAGGAACAGGCTGTACCTGTGGCCAAACACAAGTTATTTTATTACATCTCTGGCAAGAAAAACAAAGAAATGAGTTTCTTCATACGTTTATGTATTTTGTCATAAAATCCCACCTTGATCCATTTCATTATCAATTTTTTTCTAAAATGAAAAATTTTACTGTCTTAAAGCTGAAGCCTATTTCAGGTGAAACATGAGCTCTGTTCTTATTTAGCCCCTGTAGATTTCCTTCTGTATTCAACAGAACTACTAACTAAGGTATATGGATTAATTTGTTCTAATCCTTTTTAATACACTTTAAAGTTGGGCTCTTTTTAATGTATAAAGTTACAATTACTATCCTGCATCGTCATGTGATTCCTTTTCCCAGATAGCACATTCTTGAGCCAGTCAGGCGTATAGCAGATGACCTTGTTTGTTGGTGCAGTACCACTTTCCTGGCTGCTGTGATGTCTGAAGACCATACAACATAGTGTGTGTGCATGTGTGTATGATTTGCTGCCAAAAGCCCAGGGTCTGGGACTGGGGGCAACAGCTTTGATGCTCCACAGGAGCATCCTGGCACAGTCTTTGGCTCTATGTCAGAGGAGGCCTTGGAGGAAGCACGGCTCAGCTTCCTCCAAGGGCTCCTCTGCCTGTCCAGGTGGAGACAGGGAATAGCGATTGGGTGGAGAGGCAGAGGAAGGTGACAAATTGGCAAGAGGAGTGGCCAGATTTAGATTTACTCAGATAGAAGCCTGGCATGATTATCCAGGCAGCTGCTCTGTATTTTTTAATGAGGGCTGCTGCTCAGGAGTTGAAGGAATTCATTCTCTGTAAGCACTTCAAGAGCTTCTGAGTGACAGTTTGCGTATTTTAAAATGGATTTATGTCTCTTGAGAAAAATCCCATTTTGTGACACATCAATTGTAAATAGTCCTCAGAATAATGCTGTATGTTACTGAAAAGTTTCTAGGGAGATTACAGTTAAACAAAAGAATAACCTTTATGCTTGGCTTATAGCGCCCTCAGAGTAACTGGGCCTTGGGGGTGGAATATAATTTTAGCCTGTTACAAGCAAAATAGGTTACAACCTTCAGCAGCACTGCTTCTGTTCAGGACAAAGTAGGACAAGGCCTAGAATTGCCACATACTGTAAGAAAACAGTTTTCAGGATGACGGGAAAGCTTTAATTGTGCACTATGAAAACGGTAACACACCTGGTCTGCTACTTGTACTATCAGTGGCACCTCCAAGACTCCTGTATCTTTGTCAAAACATGTCTTGGCATCCTTGGCTAAGGAGCATCTATGGGGGGAAAAAATACATATGAACAGAGGAAGAATGGTCCTATTAGGGACACATTAGTGTCTCAGGTTTGCAAATTGAGTGGATCAAAACAAAATAAAATAAAATAAATACATACGTATATGTGTTGTTTCAGTACATTGAGTACATCAAACATCACAATCAGCCACATACAACACTAAGGTCAACAAAAAAAGATGTAGATACTTTATCCTAACCTATCCCCTCGTTTAAACCATTGGTAGATCAGTTCAGCAGTGATAGTGTGTGCGTGTTTGTGAGTGTGTGAGAGTGAGACAGACAGCACACCTCCACACTACTGAAGATTGTATTGTGGTCATGGTGATAGATGCTGTAACTATGATTCATGGAGGTCAAGTATATAAATTAGTACATGACTATATATATGTATATACTGTATATAGTATACTTTGCATGTACTGTATGTATACCTCACCTGTAAGATGCTATATGCTTGTGTCTTTTTTTCGGAGAATCCATTGTTTTTCCTTATTGCTGTATTTCTTTCCAAGAAATTCCTCTCTCTCTCTCTGTTAAAGCTGCTTGAAGGCTTGAGAGCTAATGCTGTAAATGTCAGTTGCTTGAAGGCACTTAAAGGGGGCTTTTCAGATGTCACTGTACTTTTCAAAGCCCGTGAAGAGAGCCTTTCTTTCAACCAGTCTGTCAGATTATGGTTCAAGGATTGGTTTGGTTTATATTTGCCAGGCTCCATTGCCGCTTGTAAATTTCTGCTATGTACCTTTTATGCCTCCAAGGCTACTGAGGTCACATGTAATTCAAATTTACAGATTTTTTGTCTCTATGACTTCACCAGTGAATGCAGAGGGAATAATTAAGCAAGCACTCTTGTTTTGTCTGCAAATAGACTTGTTATTGGACAGTGGATCTTGAATTAGCTTGGCAGGGCAGGGTGGAAAAGCATGTAGGGACATCACCAGGCCCATATGCTAGGGAGATATTTGTGCATGAATGACCTGTCACTGTTCTGCAGACACAGATCGCCTTGTGTTTTCTTTTTGTTTGTGGACATATTATCTACAGCCTCATTCAAAAGCAAACCTCCTACATAGTCTTAAATGATACTTTGAGCTGAATTATTAAAAGCTAAATACAGTCCTACATTTGTGGCATTGTGAAGAGTGCAGCTTTACATATCACCATTGACTGTATAATTTTATGTGTCATTTTAATGACATATTTTAATAAAGATAGTTGTTTTCTTATATGTTTTTCACCTCCTTTGTGGCTTCCCCAACAGTCTTGTGCCCATAGAATTTTCTCTCTCACCTTTCTTTCTGTGCCACTGCATAGCACTAAATTAAACAATATGTCAACAATATACGGCAGATGTAAACCTGTTGGATAAACATTCCGTGAAGACATTTGCAGTCATCCCAAAAACGTTTGAGCAGTAGTAGCCTGAGGACCACCTACAGTCTAAAAGGACCTTATAAAATTGCTGCCTCTGCATTTCCTTTTTCCTGATACAAGCAAAATAGCATGTTGGAAATTCCTCATTCCTACTTAATATAGACGCCTGGTTGGCTTTTACTTCACCATTAAAAAAGTGATTATGAAAAGGATTACAAAACGGATTAGAGGCTTAAGGATTTATCATCAGTGAGAAATGGTTGGACAGAAAAAACAAGAAAAAACATAAACGACTAAAAAAAAGAAATCTTATATAAATAACAACCAAAAATTGGTTGTACTCTAGTTTGTTTTATTGCGGCTCCTTGCATCATTAATGTTGCTGATACTAGTCTGAGTAACACGTCACAGTGAATGAGCTGGTAGAGCTGTTTACTGTAATCTGTAGCAAATCTGTGGTAAATCATCCCTGTAATCTTCCCTTTTATCAGATGAAACTGCTGGGATGGGACACATTCACCCACTCTTCATAGATTACACCTACAGTAAAACCACTCACTATCACTATCAGCAAAAAATAATAAATCAAATGTGGTACCTAAAACAATATAATGGTAATGATACTATAAACACACACACACACACACACACACACACACATATATATACACATATACATATATAGAGAGCCTCTGGGTACAGTGGGTACAGTATTTTAACAATGAATGCCTGGACAATGGCTAAAATGTCTCTCTCTAATCTAAGATGGTATTTTGTGATCATATCCTTACAGAAGCTAAAACACAGTGTTTTCAGTTGTGTTCAATGCCAATAGAGATTTAAGTATAACACATGTGGTGATTTGATAATAAACAAAATTTATTTCATCATGCAAATCAACAACTCTATTAAGGCACGAGAGCCATTGGTCTTGATACTTCATACTACTTATCCTTTACATGAACTGGTCTGGGAATTACACAGCATACACAACGAGCTATGTAAAGTAAATGTGTGGGTTTGGTAATGACAAAGAATTGGTGGGGAAGATTGTCAGAGGGAGATGACGAAAAGGATTGAACATAAAGGATGTGGGTAGTTTGAGAGCATCTTTCAGCACAGGAAGCAAGAATGAGCACAGACTCTCCCAAAAGCCAGAACAGTGGAGGCAAGAAACAAAGACCCATCCAAAGAGCAAAGGCCGAGTATTTTGAGAATCCAGAAACAACAGGTATATGTGTATGTTTATGAGACAGAGAATGAGTGAGTACAGCGCCTCTAATGAGGATGTGGAAATCGTATTCTAGACACTGGCTTGTAAATGACACAACGTCACTGCATGAAACCAAAAATCATCAGTTTAGAAGGTGGGAATTCACATTCAACAAGAAGAGAGCTGAGACATAACGCAACAGCGCTTGTGATATCTGTGAAAACATGTTTTTCCTCTTCAACTCAAGAGTACTTCTTTTTTTTTCTTTTTTTATTATAGTAAGGAGACAGACAGGAAGGAGAGAGGATGACATGCAGCAAAAGGCACAAGCCAGAATTTAAACAACGCCACTGCTTTTACTGGTATTACGTCATGGTATGTTCTCTTGACTTGTGAGCCACCAAGGAGCCCCAACTCAGCATAGGTTTGGCATGAAGATTTACATCATATGATGTGCATCTCACTTGTTTCCTTCTCCAGCAGGATTTCTGGTCTAAGAGGAGGATGCTCTTCAGAGGCTAAGAGCAGTTTAAAAACCATAGAGCAGGGAACTAGGACTTTTGTCTTAGGTTATGTAAGCAGTATCAGTGCCAGCATAGAAGCATTGGATAAATGGGGTCGAGAGAGAGAATAAGGGTGAAAGAAAATGACAGTATAGATAAACTGAAGATGTTCTACAAAGACAGTAGAGGGAAGGGACAGTGAAGTAGAGTTAAGTACAGAGGTGAGGGGCCAAGAAAAAGTGAAAGAATGTGTATGTGTGAGAGTGGGAGAAGACAGCACCGAAGTAAGAGAGAGAAAAGTGTGATAGAGTGAGAAGGAGGGGGTGGTGCTGTGGCTGAAGCTTCTGAATGCTGCGTCATCTCAACAGCAGCAGCAGCAACAGTAAAGCTGCACTCTAATCCTGATTTTAAAACCCGTGCTGAATCACTAAGGCAGATTACTGACAGTTTCCCACTTTCCTCCCTAGTTCCCCTGCTGAGCAATAGTATACATGTGCCCTCCTACCTTTTGTCATGCTCAAAGAGAATGTCCTGCTGTTCTTATGATTCACAAATAGCTTTTACAGCTATCCATGTACAAAATGCAGCTGAACTATGGTAAAACAGAAAAAAAGAAGGTAGGAAGAGGAATACTGCTGCCCACGCTGAGTTTTTACATACTGCACGCCTCTCATATCTGCCCTGGGGGTCCCCTGGCCGCTCTCCTGGCATTCAAACCGCAGTTCAACTCTCGCCTCTCCATCTAAATATAGAGCCTGTTTTGCTGTCGAAAGAATTATCACATCCTTCAAAGTCATTACACACCATTATCAGAAGCCTTCATCCCTCTACACTCAGAGTGCACGTATGTTGAAACAGTGCTTTCATAACAGCTGGCCATAGAGTTTTACTAAGAAAACCACAGTAACAATCCTTAGCTTGGTCTTCTTGAATTAAACTCATTTATCCAGAGGATTATGTCCTAACAATGCCCAGTTGGTATCGATACTTTTCATGTTTGTTGCCTTTCAATTGATCTTAACAGTCATTTAGCCATTTTAGCAAATGAAGCACTGTTGATATGTTTTTTTTCTTATCCAACTGCATCCATCCATCGGCTCCACCCATCCATCCATCCACTCTGCACCAGGAACAAAGTCAATTCTATAGGTTTTCATCAAAAAGTGATCCAGCTCGACCACTTTGCCAGTGACACATCACTATCATGTCACCTATCACAAGTAAGCACAGTTAGCAAACTCACTGTCACAGGAAGAGCATCATGTTGAGAAAGTGAAAAGGCATTTTCAAAACTAGTTCAAATAAAGAAAGAAAGGCTGATAGTGACTCAACTGAGAAATTTGGATTCATTCTACCCAATGAAGAGAATTATGCCTAATTGGTAGTGAAAAGTAGCCCTTTTTAAGATGGTAACATAACACACTACTATCACCAAACATGCCTGCCTGGTTAGATTTTGGGAACCACAAAATCTAACCAGCTGAAAAGGTTAAGGTAGTAGCAAAATAATAGTAAAATCTAGGAATTCCATCAATAACTCAGAGTCAAAGTGGATTGTTGCTGCAACCATGACACTAAGCAAATTTGAAATTCAGGTTCTCACCTTCTAGAAGAATGACTGGCAGACTTTTAGAGTTGGTTTGTTAAATACGGTAAACTTAATGTTCCTGATAAATCAGTCACGGTTGTGTATTCTAGGCCATCGTATTTCTTTCATATCCTCTTAAAAAAATACAATTGCTGGAGGCACACTGTTAAAGGGCAAGACAGGAATTCGGATCGGCTTTTTACTTGACACCACTTGTAGTTTGACATCAGTGTAGTTAGTTATTCAGAGATTTGATGTGGTAAATATGCTACATTGTGTTATAAAAGTATATGTCTCAGAAATTACAAACCAAATTTAGATGCATTATAGAGACTGTAAGCCTGCTTTAAACTCCTCTTTGTACTTGTAATTTCTGGTGATTATGGCAATTCATATACTGTACAGATGGAGGAACAGACTTATTAATGTGAGTTAAAGATAGTAAAAATACAAAAAAAACTAAGGTGCAGGCATCTGTCACATGGAGAATCCACAGTTTCTTTGGTGTAATTGCAATGAATGTCACAAAACTGCAAGGCTGAGTCAATACATGTAACAAGTCTCCTTTAGAGTAAAACAATTTACAATGAAGGTTGATAGAATCTTAACAAGGTTATAGTGCAAATAAGATTAGGAACGCTCCAGTGATTCCATTATCATTGCATCCTGTGTGTGTCCTTCCTTACCGTGGCAGGAACTTGAGTTTGGTATTAAAGAATGTGTTCGCTGGAATGAAACCCGTCTTTGGTAGGATTTCCATGTGGTTCCTCATTTCTGGGCACACTTCAAAGGTCAACTTCAGCACTGTGCTGGAACTGTCATAAGAAAGAGAGAAAGAATAGTGCTTTATTGATCTCGGTAGGAACATTGATTCTCTACATTTAACCCATCCTAACTATGTGGAGCAGGGGGCAGCAGTCACGTGCACATGCAAACACACACACACACACACACTCTAGCGCCTGGGGACCAACTCCAGAGTTGGTCCCATGTACCTTGGTCAAATGCAATGGCAGGAGTAATTAGCCTAACGCACAATTTTGTGGGGGGGGGGGAAACAGTACATTTACACTTTTCACTGGAAATATTTGTGTCAACACTGGTATAAACTTGAAATTGAGTGCAGCTGAAAAAGAAAAATACTTGCAATACCCATGTGCAGTTATGATTCAAAAAATGCTTTTGATACTTAAGTAAAATTAAAATTAGCAGCTCAATGACTTTTAATTAAGCATGATTATATGACTTTAAGATACTTTATTCACCACTGCGTAATTCAAAGTGCCTCTCCAGTTGATATTTTGTAGAAATTCGCTGTTTTTTGCTTTTTGATTTTCTGCGGCTAACAGACCATTTACAATCAATCAAACTCCACTATCAAATCATATCATCGATAAAATCTATAATCTTCTCCCTTTTGGCACTATGATGCAAAATAATTACTGTAGTATATGTTTGGCATATCCACCGATATTGATACAAAAGTCACCATGACAAAACTAGCAAAAGACAGCAAAAAAACCTCCAACCTCTATCATCCGTAGTGCTTTTGCTTGGTCTAGCTAGGACGTTGGTTAGAGTGACACGTACAGAAATTGCCTGGTTCACAGTAATGTACCCTAAGTCCATATCATTTAGGTGACCCATTTTCCACAAGCTCCAACAGATGGTTGTGCCTGTGGCTACAAGCCTACATTATAGCTGAGACTGCTGATATAAATGGCTCTTCACCTTGGGAATTCTCCCAACACACCCAACCACAGCCCACACTTACACGTACACTCGTGATGAGCGTACAAAGGAACACACTGGGAAAATAAAAAAAATCTTTGATAGAACCAATATAAGGCATTATACCATTCGCTTATTTTTGATTTGATCTTCAGAGATAGAAAGGTAAATGGTGTGCGTGTGTCATCATCATTTTCCTCGTCCCTACTTAAATGAATGTCCAACATTAAAAGTGGGGTCAACCAGATGGCTGTTTGCCTAGAGCAAGGACTCTCAGGGTCACTTGGGGGATATTAAGTCGCTATTGTGATTCAGGCCAAATGACAACCTTCCAATCTCTCCTAAAGGAAATGTCCAAAGAAGCAAAGATTGATGACAATTAGATATTCTAACTGAGGGTGCATTTAGCTGATCTGTCCTGATGTTTTGCAGCTGACTGAGCATTGTTGCTGTATTTTTGAAACAGTGTTAAATTATTTAAAAAGTGATTTACTACACTTTTCACTCTGTACTGGATTTAGATTTGGCCCCGATTATGTGACCTTTACTTTTTGCACATGAAAGAAATAGATGTAGAGTTCTGCGATTCAGGGACTCAAATTCTTGAAAAGTGAAGTCAAAAACAGCATGTTTGGTGGTCTGATCACGAGTACTATAGTGTTGGCCTATAACCTTGGCTGCCATGACTCCCTATGCTAACTCCAATATCTAACCACAGAATGTCGTGCCTTGCCGAAATAGCATGTTAGGTAAATAGTTAAATAGTGTCTGAAATGAGTGAAAATAGAATAAAATAAGAAAATAAAATAGAAAATACTTTCTGAGAGAATACATATTTACTCATTTTTTATCTTCTATGTAAAATCAATAAGTCTATGGCAAATACATTTCAAATTATACAAGAAGAGACAAAGTAAATGTTGCTAGTAGGAAAATTATTATTTTTAACTACTGTAACCATGGCTATGTATGTGGATGAATGTATTTTATCTTATTCTTACAATATTCATAGCTGAATAAAATCAGTGCATCAGTCACTTTATCATCGTGCTTAGATATGGTTTATATTTAGTCTGAATGTAGAGATGATCTAACACTGCAAATTGCCCATGGATACAGCAAAGCCGCATTTCTTCACATGGCCAGGTGGCAGTGCTTGCTTACTCCACACTTACACCACATGGAGGATTCTAGGGCACAATTGATTCCCACAATGCAGCACTATCTGGTTTATACTAAATATTATATTTCAAGAACCTGTCAGAGGAACTGCTCCTATCTATAGCATAATTGTTTCCAAAACTGAATGGAAAGAGATTCCAAAGTTGATGACCTGCACATATTCCTCATAACAGAAAACACAGGCCTGAGCTACGACAAAGTACAAAAGGTACTGCTAGAAATAAAGTTTGTTGTGAGGAATTGAAAAAAGATGTTTTCTCAAAGAGCAAAAGCAGGCTTTGTTATTGTGGCAGCAGCCTGGGTAGCAATGCAGGTGCCAGTGGAGGGAGTTACGAATGTCCAGACTCAATGTTTAAAATAAAACAACATTCCCCCATTAAAAAACTTTGTGTACAATAGTCCATGCAGCGACAGCAATGCTCCAATTGAGAATCCACTTCAGTCAGTAAGAGTACTCTAATCGCTGGCTCAAAGAGAGGACCAACATATTCAATTATGCTTTGCGCTGCTCTCTTAAATTGTGTTTCAGAGAGTACGGAGGACCTCTGAGACATCTACTCATCTATTCAAATGAAGCAGCAACAGCTTTCTTATTGTTTGCCAAAAAAGCCTGCCAAGCTATTAACTATTCAAATGACTGACTTGGAGGAAGAGTGACATATTGCATCGTGTGCTGGTGCAAGCATGAGCTTTTTTCTTCTTTTAAAGCTGCCGTTCACACTGATGCTGTCATCATTATGTTGTCACATGCACTCGTGTACCGGCACACCAGATGGCAGTTGTTACAAATCCCCTTCAGACACACACACAACCTCCCTACATGATGTGACACAATGACTGCCTAGGCGGTGAACCACACTTGCCTACAAATGTTACTGGTTCCATTGCATTTTTAACCCCATCATAGCACATCACATCGTTATCAAAAAGAATTAGATTTTGTTCAGTGTTATATTATGAAGCCAGGAGGACAATTAGATGTCAATTGAATGATGATGAAAAAACTGTAAAACTATGCAAAACTAAGGATTAATCCTGTAAGTGTCGATAATAATTAATTTGAGATGCATCCTGAAATGAGACACTGGTGCAAGATAAACGTGAGGACAGCTCATTTTAGTGTAAGCTAATAGGATGAGAAGAACTCTGATGTGTTTGGACTCACCTGCTGTGGACTGTGATGGTTTCTTGATAAAGGTGGTCAAACATGCAGATCTTCATATCAATGCTTGGGTTTGCCACCCACACGGGGACACTATCTGCCATGCCCGTGGCATGGATAGGTATCTATTTGAAACAACATACTTTCAATGACAAACTCTATCAAAAATATTATAATCATTTATGAAGTGACTAATCTGTGTCCAATATCCACAGCTCTGAAACCACAAAATGCATGTGTTATATCTTACTTCTTTACATGTCAAGTCGGAGAATTTGATGAGGAAATCCTGCTTGGTCTCCCCTGGAATGGTTGGGTTGAATATAATCTCCAGATAGACACTTTCAAATGGTCCAATCTGCCCCTGTCTCATCTGGAATGTACATTGCACAGTGATTTTCACATTATGTAAAGTAAAACAGCTTTAAAAGGTTCTCAAAATTATTAAATTAAGAGCATAGCATTCCATAAAGGGTCCATTCAAAGGACTATGGTCATGGTAAATAACAAAATGGTGTGACTTTTCTGGAATTTCTGGAACATTTGTTCGTCTATTTGTGACTGAGTGAGTGAGCACGAGACAGTGAATGAGCAGTATTGCTGTGACTGTATCTTCATCTAGGACGACCTGTGTTAGCTGATCATTCTTAGCCTTCATTACTTTGTCTTTGACTCTCTCTGTAAGATTAAAGAATCTTTGATGGGCACTTAAATTTACACTTGCTTCTCCCATGCTGTATAAACAGGCAGCAACAATGATCAATCAATGTACAGTATATGAGTGAGTCTACATTCCCTCTTACTAGATTGTTGTCCCTTATTTGTTCATTTGAAAGGATGGAACCTGAATATGACTCTGGAGTAAAGACAGATAAGCTCTATAAAGTTCTTCTTTTACTCATACTCAAACAAATACTTGCTAATTCTTTGCAACTATGGCACTAATGACTCATACAAAAAGGGAAAATCCAAAAATGTTTATGCTTACTCAGCATCTTTAAGATGACAATAACGACTCACCACTGTTCTGAGTTAATTATCCTTTTATAACGTAGCTATTCTTTGAGACAGTTCATATTAGACAGCCACAAATGAAACTGTTAACGACACAGATTATCAGAGCATTTCCTAGTTTGAATTAAAAGGCAGTTTAGTAGAAATGCTGTTTAGTTCAACTTCATGACAAGAGGCCATTTCTATCCACACAGTAAATACTAAAATCACTCACGTGCAACTCGAAAATGGTATGTAATCAAACAACAGAAACAAATGGTGTGTTTTCTGCTACGACACATTGCTTTCACCAGAAACATGGCAAAAGCAAGAATAAAGAACAGAGTGATATAAGGATTTTTATGCAACAACCACCTCAGTACTACCATCATAGCTTGATGGATATTCTGACATTTAAGACACCATTACTGCATCAGCACAGTGTGAAAGATTCAGTCAAAATGTCAGTGCTACAGAGGGAGAGGAGATGCACCATTAGCCCCCCACCAGAGAGAAGTAATGAACCCTGAACAACTCTAGATGTTCACATAGGCCACAAGGCAAACAACATCAGTGACAAAAACTAAACACATAAGTAGATCATCTTCACATTTAGGCTACTGAATATGAGTTATAGAAATTACCGAGAGGGATGGGATGCACGACCAATGAATGCAACTAGGAGGTTTGTCAAATTTGGTTATGTTTGTTAAATTGTTGTTAAAGTATGTATTGTTTAAGATGAAGCACTAATGTTACTGCACGATGTTACTGAGTATTTCGCATCTAGCACTTACTTTTCCGACTGTAATGTCACTGGAATTAGTACTGGTCTGGTCCATGATGGCTTCTAAATCAGATGGCACCTGAGCCTCTGGACCTATAACTGATCTGTCTACCACAGCAACAACAACAGACACACGCACACGCACGCGCACACACACGTACACGCACATACACACAACAAAATGTAAATGTAAGGTCATATTCTTATGTAACCAAATGGTACATATACCAAATGGTATATGTAAATATGTTACAGTGCAGCTGATCGTTGCATACAGGTATTTGGTGGAAGTCATTGTCTCCTTCCAATGTAATGGTTGGCCTCACAAGGTATCTCAATGGTTACCTTGACCACAAATAGATGGAGTGGCCATCCTTTGTTAGGAAACGACAAACCCACTAAATGCAGCTACTAATAGAAATAAGCACACAATTGCATTCAAAGTTTGGATGACAAGTTCTCTGTCGACAATGTGATGGGGATAATTTTACAAGGGAAGCGAACAATTAATTGCACCATTAAAGGCTCAACATAACCGTTAAAAGAAGGAAATTGCACAAATAGTATTGTGTTATTATGAGTAAGGGGTGCAAAAATATGCTCATTTGAAAAGAAACAAGTTTGCCTCATGGTGGTAAAAGGTAATAGGGTCACTAAAATGAGTATACAATATTGACAATTATGTCTTTGAAAACAGGAGGAAATAAATTAAAATTCAATAGCAATAGTAGCTTTTTCACGAACTCCTCATCTGTAATATAAAATCAATTAAAAATTACATTAGATGTAATTAGCTGAGATCAAGCAGACAACTTGGGGACTTCAGATCATCCAAAAAAAGTTACACAGACTCAATACCATCTCCAAAGCCATGGGATGATGCTTATCAAAGCATCACTGGAGGACAGTGCTGAGTGAAGCGATGAAGACTTTCTATGTGTGAGAACATTAGAAAGAAAACGTCTCTGTCATGAGCAGCAAGAACAAGGCAAAATCCTCAGCTTTTCATCTTTGTGTGTACGTGTGTTCTTACATGGTTAAAACGTGCCAAGGAACTGGAAGATGATGAGTGGCTAAATCTCAACAGTGAGGAGCTTATGTGAGTCCTAGTGTATTTCAGGAGATATACAAGGATAAGGATTTGGGTTCAGGGTGAACAGGGATGAAAAGACAGGGATTATATATATATAGTGTATACTGCCCAAAATGTGTCCCAGCTTCACACACTAAATTGTTTCCTTCCTCCATCTACCTCAGAATTAATGAGAGAGAAAACGCCACATTTCATATCTGCCAAATTTTGACAGAAAGCAAAAATAAATGACGATCAATGATGATCATAACTGTTATGTAAACAAATATTGAAATGCGGATGTGGTTGGTATGATTTTAGTTTCTAGGGTGCTGCAATTGTTTTGAGCAGCTAGGTGGATTAATGGTTAGCACTGCTGCCTCACAGCAAGAAGCCTGTAGGTTTGAATCCTGGGGTCGACCACCTCACCTTTCTGTGTGGAGTTTGCATTTTTTCCCTGTGTCTGTGCGGGTTTCCTCCGGGTGCTCCAGTTTCCCCCACCCATGTGCATTAGGATAATTACTCCTGCCATTGACCTTGACCAGGAAGGGAGGATCGGGCGTTTGTCCCTGGGCACTAGTGTGTGTGTTTGCATTTGCACATGGGTGATGCCCACTGCTCCACAGTTAGGCTGGGTTAAATGCAGAGAAATGAAATGAAATGTTCTTTATTTGTTTTGTAGGTTGTTGCTTGGTTGTGAGTGTGGTATCACTGGCCAACAAATGTCCAACATCCTCAGACAATGTAGCAGTAGCATCAATATCGCTGACTCGTGACTCCCAACAACAACAAAGCAGACATCATCATCAACTTCAATGGACTACCAAGAGACACAGAGACAGAGTGAGTGTAGAATCTACCAGACTGCTCTTGGTGGAATGCCACGGATAGCTCCTGTTTGTCTTGCTTTGGCTGGACCTCACCATGACACCTGGATGCACTCCTCTGGTTGGCAGATGTATTTGGTTTGCCGAAGTCCTGTCAGTGACATTTATTATTATTATTATTCAGTCATTAATTTCATTATGTATCATATAGTCTTCTGTTGACCGGTAATGCAAATACAAAGTCTCATTTGTAAAGTTTGATTTCTTGACAATCCTACAATAATTCTAATCAGTATATCATTATCTTTAGCTCTCACAATATTGATTTTTTCCCCTACATGTATTGTATTCATTAGTGTTAATACAATAGATTCAAGTATGTAGGGTACAGTAAATTATTCTTACTGTTGGGCTATTATTCTTTGCTGTGCTTTTTTAGTGCTTTGCTGTAACAAAATGTCCCTATATATATTGTCAAGGATTTAAGTAGAAGTGAATCTTAACCTATGGAGGATCTTTACTAACTGCTCGGAACACCATGATTGGACGAGTTCACGGATGGAGAAAGTAGACTGAACATAAATATACATTATGTTGAAAAGTTGTTCATGTCCTGATCTGACCACCGACATTCGCTATTAAAAGAGTTAAACTGACTGCAGGGGTTATCATTATTAACAGGCATCACAAGAATTTCATCTTGCATTCTAGAAATACCAACCTATTAGGTGTGAGTAATGACCTTACCTGGTGGGTGCTGACGGAGTCCTCTGATGTCACCTGGGCATGGCTGGTTTCTGGATTGAGAGATGTGGAAGTGTCCATGCAAAAAGAGGTGGCTAAAGCGCCCTTGTTGGTTAAGGTGATAGTCTTTGAAACAATCTGTCCCACCACATGTGAGCCAAAGTCAATGAATTGGGTGTCAACCTCCAGCTGGAAAAGGATCAATTTGCACAATTACTGTTTGCACTGATATGCTGACAGTTCACACAGTAGTGTCCATAAAATGATGTAGCAAAGCATACTATATGTAATTATCGATACTATACACCACACATTTTGTGTGCGTGTTGACCCCAGGAAGATTAGTTGTTACTGTGGTAACAATGTGTTGTTTGTATGTTTATTTTGAACATGTATCAAATAATAACAAAAGAAACAAAACAAAAGAAACTAACAAAAACAAATAACTACAAAACAAGAATGACAAAAATGACAAATAACAGTAATATACTGTACACATACTCACAACAAACAATTTCTAATAAACAACATAAATATATATTACATGTCGGAAAGAGAGTAGGAAGAAGTATACATGTATATGTCCTACCCCTTCAAACAATTGACACATACCATATGCAGTATACAGTTCACAAACAACTATATATTGTGTTCAACCCAAATAACCCAGCCGAGTGTCAAGTAGAAATAACTTACACAACTACCTCAACATTCACCCTACCAACTCTTCCTTATCACTGTATTTCTTAAAAATAACTTCTTTGTACATCTTCCTAAATTGATTTATATTTGGATTTTGCTATCCAAACCATTCTACAAATTTAGACCACACATATGCATGAATACAGACTCCTTTATGGAGGTACGAACACAATGGGTTTTTTTTTAATTAAACTTCTCACTTATGTTATAACCGTCCTCTCTGTTGGAGAATATTTTTTGTAGTAGATTATTTCTTGCCTTACACATTACAAACATTTATCTCAAATTCTACTAGATCCATTAATTTCAAGGTACACAATATTAAAAAATGGGGATTGTAATGAATAAATAAAACACACACACATTTATTTTCCAAGAAGGGTCGAATTGAAAATACTTGAAAGTATCTTCTATCAAGTCCAGTTGACCTGGATTCAACTCAATTCAACCCTTTTTGGATAACCATGACCTGGATGTCTCAGAACCTTCACAGACGCACATTTATTGTAGTTAAGGGAGACATAGGAAAAAAGCAAAGCATGAAAAAAAAATGCAGCATACTTTATAGTTAGTGGCAAAACACAGTATATTACTGTAGAGGGATTGAAGCACATTACTTACATCACATTTCTTAATGGTGCATCTGACTGGCACTGAGAAAGGACCGAATGCTGTGACAAACTGGACATCTCCTTCCAGGTCCTTATTTATCTGTGTTACCACAATAGAACAATGGGTTGCACCATGACAGCTTTGGATACGTACAATATGACAGCATATAGATGCCTAAAGGATGTTCAACTAACCATAGGTTGGAAAACAGCCTGCATGTCACAGGACATCCCAGTGCACAAATAACCAGGAGGCTCAAAGCTGGAATGAAAAAGAAAGAAGGAAAAAAGAGAATTATGAAAAAGTTAACTTTTAATTCAGTTTCAGTGCAAATTGAATGATAAATCCATAACCAAATACTGCTCCTCTTGGTGAGATAAATTTGACATATTTGCTTCTAGAAAACTGCCTTCGTAGAGATTTGATGCTGACATTTCTGATGAGATACATTTTAAATGTAGAGCTAAACACATCTGTGTACAGTAGCCTACTAATATATGTGGGCACATAGAAGTGTTGGCATAGTCTTATACTATGCATTGTACAATTCAATGCAAACAGCTGTTCTACTTCTACTGTTGGAGTGCAACAAAAAGAAAACAAACCTGAGGTGAAACAAATTGTACTTGTAGCAATGGAAAAACTTAAAAGCCGCTGCAGTAGAAAAATATTCAACAACAATAAGCAGCTCGAGATGAATACATAAATATGATGAATCTCGTAGGAGTGGAGTTGTACAGGACCCCTAAAGTCACAAAAGGTGACATTTAACTTTTGTACACCAGATAATGACTAGCAAATTTGCAAAAGAAAGAGTCTAGGTCAAATCTGATAGTCAGTGTGTACTGGACAGAAAACTACAAGAAGAAGCAAGGTTCAGATGAAAACAGACAAAAGATGAATAATTACAGTGCTTCATTAGTCAGCTCTCAACACTAACATTCAAGGTAAGAAAGAATCATGAGTGATTTTTCAACAACATGTTTATCTCAGAACACTTCTACTTCAACTGTGATGCTGCCCTGAGCAGCTTCAGAAACTTGTAGCCCTTCCCGGGATACAGGAAAAAGAATCAATACAAATACAGCAGGGAGTCAGCCAGAGAAGTAGGCACAATTCTCAAAATCCAATAGATAAACATAGTGTTAGAAACGCAAAACAATCACAAAGCATCTACAGTTTGAGAACTAAATGGCTGCCAAACAACTACGGTAATAGTAGTTTGGAAATCACAGCACCACTTAAAAGCATTTGAAAATTTTAAATCTGTCGTCAATTAGCCTTCTTTTGTGTTGAAATGTTGGGTCATGCTGGGTCCTGGACTGAATGATCAACAGTGTGTCTCTACAAAGGGAAAGGTGTTAGTGCATTTGTCAGCAGGATATCAATGTACTGAATTACTAAATTGCTGTTTGTCCATAAGTGGCCATGAGGTCACAAACAAAAAATCATTGTTTGTGAATGTGTTCAGCACATGTGATGATGGTCTTACAGTTATTTTGTTTGTCTTGTTTTTAAAGTTAATGTTTTGTTCTTACAGTGGTAAAAGCTGCTGGATACGTGCCAGAAATAGATAATCAGATCAGAAATACATAAACCTCATTGCTACTGAGAATTTTTTTTTTTTTTACCATCTGAGTGCATCTATATAAATATTCAATATTTATGCAATGAAAGGTTTTGAGCGTGAATATGAGGTGAAGAACTTGAGGCTGATTTACTGAAATTTCAATGTAGCTGTCCAATGTCAGTGTTTGAAAGATTTCCTCCAGGTATCATTCTGGTGATGATAAAAATTGTCATGCGGAACTTTGGGGGAAAAAAAAAAAATTGGTAAATTTTCATTACATAAAGGTACAAATCTCATTTTCTAGCGTCTGGACAAGTTGTGTGAAGAGACATCAGAAGAAAAATAGAACGGTTCACTTGGGATTAAACGCTGAGTGAGGCAGTGTTGGTAGAGCCCTATAAAAAGTGCTGCAAACCAGGCCATACTGTACTGTACATACTGTATACCCACTGCAGTGGCGAGGCTGAGGCAATGGTTTTAATACTTGTGCTGTGTGCTATATTATACATCCTGCCTGCTCCCCATTGGCTTCTTCTGCAGTGAATCAATCAGCGATGTTGGTTCATTATTCAGTTCAACAGAGCTCAAACACCCTAACATCCATATAAACCTCTGGGAGTAGCAGTCACTTTTTGACACCACAAGTGATGAATATCACTTAATCAGTATTGCTGTCATACGTTATTCACTAAAGCAGAACTTTGCACTTTGCACTAACATCTTGTAGCTACAACATTCATATTTCAGTTTATAGTTTGAAGAATTATTTGGAAGCTGGATTGTTGAAGGCTGCTGGTGTGATGAGAGAGAAGCAGCATTGAGGGCCAGTACACTGCAAGTATTTGCTTTCAACACCACTATCCTGTTAACATGTATCCATACCACTGCCACACCACACACATCTCTCTTGATGTGTGTGTTATGAAAATTCCACTGTCAGTATGCAACTTCGACAGATCCCATATGTACTAATGCACTAAAAGTCTGTCCCCCATTTGAGATCACACACACATTCCCTCTCTCCTAATGTCAGTGGGCTTTAAACATTTTTATATGCAGTGAATGAATGAATTGAATGACATGAAGTGTTTAATATAGTCATGCATAAGGATATACCGTGCAATGTGTGATTGATCTCAATTGACAAATAATGAGATAAATAATCTAAAGCTGCTTCCTAATGTTATGGGGTTGAAAATGTTGGAGGTGATCATGACACCAGATCTGATGGCTCACCTACTACAGCCCTGCTGTTTTTAATTAGCTCAACCATCAAAACTGTTTTCCACAGCTGTGCTAAGTTGAGCTAAGTCGACTGCCATTGTTCTTGCACTACATTGAAAAACAGATAACATTTTAAATCTTTTGATTCTGTATTCCAAGTCAGATTAATCAAACTTGAAGTTGGGTGTATTTATGCAGCTTTGAAAATCGTGAGCAAGGATGCTCTATTATTCACTCAAAGTAGAAAACATAATTCCTCTTGTGTACTGTATGCATGTCTTCGACAATCTTGTTATTTCTGCAAAAATCTTTACCTGTAACTTAAATTCTGTTTTTGAGGTCATCAAATCATTTTGTATAGTGCATTTTATCTTAGAATTATCTGGACTAAGCTAGCCAACCATAGGTGTGATTGCACCTTCAGTTTCTATTGTGTACTACAATTGCTAAAGTCCACAAATCACAGAGGGGTGTCTTCCTCTCAAACAGTGATGTGTAATGTATGCTAGAAAGTGACACTAATAAGTAAAAGCACAGATTTTATATCACGGATTGCTCACAAGATGAGGCTGTTGTGGTTCTTGTAGTGAAAAGATACAGCAGAGCCCCTTCTGGCACAAATACACCTACGCTGGGCTGGGGGTGTAGGGGGAAGGGAAGCCATTTTTAGAAATTCAGGGGGCGTATAGGGAAAAGCTCCGTGTGTGTTCTGATTCCTCTTTCTCTCTATCTCCTGCTGTGCAAATGTGTTTAGCTTAGTGAGCCATTATCACTTAGCGATGGTCACGACCGACTATGGTACAGTGGGATTTTAATGTGCGAATGTCTGTAGGTTTTACACACAACTGACATCAAATGGTAGAGAATGAGTGTGACGGATACAGACAATAGGCAGAAATAAAGTTATCTCTTTGACATTTGCCAACTAATTTCTCAAAATTTCTCATTTTCACTGTAGAGGGTTAACTATCCTGTTGCCATAACATTATAATCAATAGTGATTGATAAATATGCTAACCTCATTTTAGGTCTAAACTAAGGTGTGGCATTATAAGTTTAATACACGGTGTCAAGTTTATAGTGTTGAATTTTCTTGAGGGAGAATGTTGAAAATGACTGTTGAAATGTTGAAAAATTGGTTTGGGTTTTGTTGTTTTTGGATGAACAAGTAATTCAAATGTCACATAAATTAGTCGGATGTACCTTATCACTGCAAACATGTGTAACAGACCTCAGCTGCTAACAGTCAACAGATTCAGAGAGACCATGTCAATTTTCCCTTTTGAAATAATTAAAGGCTGGCATCTGATGTCAAAATAATATTTTTTTTAAAGTAAAAGGAATAAAGAGGGGTTTACTGTACCATTTGTTAAATCATTCTATTAAAGGAACAGTGAATGGTTAAAATGCAAAATACCCAATGCAATGTCAAAATGCTACACGTGGGCTTGAAATAGTGGTCAAAAAAATGATGTAATCATTCCAACACCCAGAAAAAGCATCAAAAGCTTCGGGTTCATCCTGTAGTATGGGACACTCTTTAATTGGTCACATGGAAAGGAGAGCGAGAAGACAGAAAGAAAGACCATGTAACCACGTCAAGTCACAAAAGGGCTGATCGGGAAGTGATACACAGCGAGTGACCCGGAGAATAATGCATTCCAGCCTGGCCTGTGGGCTGAAAGCAGGCAGAGAGAGAGGAGACAGCAGATACCAAGACTGACTCATTGCAATCAGAGGAGCTGTGTGTGTGCTAATCCTAGCTGGTCTCCATATGGGAGGACAGGCTTTGGTTTCATGCCCTCTCCAGCATCTTTAAGAGACAAAGTCTTTTGATTGTAAATGGAGGTAGATATTCCAGTTACAATTAAAACTATTTGAATTCGTCAAAGTTGTACTATTTGCAGTTGTCATCACCTCTGGTTCTTACGATGACAGAATTCTGATGTTGAAGCTTAATTTTTATTTATCTGTTCAAAAAAGCTGCAACCATACACCCCAGTCACACAAACAGAAAAAGCTGAATGAGTTATTTTCAGTTTCTTATTTAAAATTTTGATACCTAAAGCCCGGCAGAGGGTTTAGGTCGTGTCAGCTGGATGTCTTATCTTGATTCAGTTTAAAGTGGGATGGGCTGGTTGAAGTGATATAATGCTATGATTGTTTTATGCTATGCAATGTCTTATTCAAATTAGTTTGCATTTAATTTTTCATGTTCACTTTTGACAGCTTAGAATTTTCACCTTGTGTGTCTATGCTCTGTACACACCTATACAGCATATGTATGGGTAAAATCAATTATGTTATGTTTCTCAAAATGTCGGACCGTTCCGTTAACTCCTGATCCAACCTCACAGTAACCAGTAACAAAGTGTAACATGTAACATGAGACATTTTTGACTAAGGGCATCGAAGGCATGATTACCAGTGGATCAATTCTTTTCAGAAAAAGAGAAGCAAAAAACTTTTTTCAGGTCATAATCCTTTAAAAGCTTACTTGATAGAGATAAAATCCATCAGTCCAGAGGAGAGTCCACTAAGTCTGCAGTAGTTTGTGGTGTAGCTAATGTTAGTCAGGCTGAACTTCTTCTTGTATGTTTTCCCCACTTCAAAATCCTGCAACAGGTATTTAACAGGCGTTTATTATTCAAAATTCATTATCAAAAGTAGAATAAGGAACATTTAGAAAATGCACATAATAAACAATCTTCATCTGAAATCCTTGAACATATACTTTTATGAGCAGTACCTCAAACAGGATGACCTCTGGTTTACTGACGAATGGAGGTCCTTTCAGCTCTTTTCCACAAACTTTTTTAACAGGCAGGTTTAGCTTTTCAGTGAGCATTAGAGGCACTTCTAGCTTAACCTCTAATTTAGTCTTCTCATCCAAGGTGGCCTGTAAGCATGAAGAGGACGAACAATTGTTAAGGTCATTTTCAATAATCACTGTAAGACTACTGTCGCAATGGTATATTCCATTATATTCAAACTTCAAAGTACTGTTAAGGGCCAAATAATAAAGCCCAAAGCTATTGCATAAATCCAATATACTGTATACTGTATTTCTGAGACTATCACTCTGTATTGAAAATTCACATATGTAATATTTTTTAAGTCTTATTACAGATTTTTGGTGACATTAAACTTGTCTATAACTTCCATTTTAAACTCTTTGAGCTTACTCTTTTTATTATTTGCTCATTTACTAAGAGACTATTTAGGGACTTGGGACTGAAATGATCTTAAATAAAAACCTCTAGTTTACTAGCTAAAATTGTGTTCAAAATGAACTGTCAAAATTCTTTATGTTTGACAGTAATTTATATAACATGACCTATCAATGTCATCTTCCTGACCTGAGAGAGAAAGAAATGATGTAACTACTTTCTACTGATACACTAGGTGGCGAATAGCTGAAAATCAACAACACAGCGTGACACCCAGGGATGATGGCATGGAAACATCATGTTGACAAGCATGTAAGTACTTCTGAAAGCAGCAAGGATAGAGGGGGTCAGGACTGGAATGGCCACATGAGTCACAGAGTCATAGAGCTACAAATATAAAATGTGCTGTTATTTAGCCTCTTTCCAGGGAGAACATAGAGTAGAAAAACAACAAAACATCCGATAGATTCTGACCAAGTGCAAAACAAATTGATTCAGTCATTGAATTCTAAATTGTATTCCCGTGTGCTCCTTAATATCCTCAACATGATTATTCTGGTCATCTTTTCTTGAGCAAAATTCATAGCCACACTTCAAACTGGGACCAGAATTCTGCTCATATCGTTCCTATTTAAGCATGGTTGCACGAGGCTTAAAAAAACCCAAAAACAAGCATAGCATATATCCAGGATCTATAAAACCGTCTATATATTATCATTACATATCATCTATATATATACATTATCATCAACATGATTCTCCACCCCGTGAATATGAGTCATATTTGCGGGGATACATTTTTGTGCACTAACTGCTACCGTCCTAAGAGGCTGTGCATAGCCTTTGATGAGGGCATCTATGTGTGATCTGTATGTTAGGCGATGAAAGATCCTTTCCACTTGAATTAATCCTTGTTCAGTGCGCTAAACTGCAAAAATGTATTCCAAGGCTTCAGTTTCACCAGCACAATGTGAAGTGATGCCTGTCACCACACGTTTCAATGTGGGACAACCAAGTGACTTCAGCAATTACAGAGAAGCTCTTGAGAGAGGCACATAATAATCAACTCCTACTATAAAAGCTATCTGAAAAATCAGATCTAATTATTGTATTTTGCTCCGGAAATGAAAGATGTGGTGTAGCTCAACTGATAACATATCAGTCCAGGGTGAAATCCTCAAAGGACAACATAATTTGATAATGGGTCAACATACCTTTTTTTTAAGTGGAGGAGACAGGCAAAAAAAAATCTTCCAAATACAAATGGTGATTGACAGCTTTTTATCTATCTACAGTCTTAGATCCTTATGGCTTTTAGACTAATTAGTCACACTCCAGAAATGTTTTCATTATTTTCCATGGTGTAAGTAAAATAACTGATATAATAATATAATAAAATATATAATAATAACTGAAATGGCATTGTAAACTAAGCTAAACTTAACTAATTGAACAGTGTGAATGTATGAATTGCAACTTGAAGAATCACAAACTTGTAAGATCTTC